>JAQIVZ010001614.1:0-29879 GCA_034700945.1 Arrhopalites spinosus
GGAAGAAAATTTTATTTTAGCCGGCAGGTAAAGCTTAAGCTTCTTTTAGATGAGGATTGAGGAATTTCTGAAAATTTTTCAATGGAAAATCTATTTATTCTTTCTTGTCAAGGCCACTGTACTTTTAAGTGTAATGAAGTGAGTACATTTGTGTCTACTATTCTCAACGTGAGTAGGTCAAGGCGACTCACAGCGAAAGGGAATCCGGTCTGTCGTTATTTATTTATGTCCACACTCGACAATTGACGATGACAAGTCTTTTTTTTGAGTCTTCCTGCATACTGAAAATTAAATTCTATAGCCCCCTTTAGGACAGGTAAAATCCCTTTTAAATTTCTAACACTTTTGCCGACGTTGACAAAGACATTAAGGCAGGCTTTGGATGGATATGACGTAAAAAGATAGAAAATTCAAAGTTAATTATTTTATAACTGTCACTCCTCATCTAAATAATCCTAGGCTTAATGATCCTTAAGACAATACGACATGATAACTTAATTAAGTTGATGGGCTCAAACAATGGACTTGTGTAGTCAATTAAAGACACACACACGTCAATAAAAAAAAACTCTTAATGCCTGGGAGCTGTACTGATAGAGTAGAGAATTAATTTAATTGGAGTTTTTAACGATTTTGTTGGTAATTAAATAAGGATTCTTCATTTTATTTTATTCTGTTTGAAATAATTATAACTTTTAGTAGAAATTTCTCAAATTATTTTTATTTCATTACGGAGGAGCGTGTCCCTGTGTTTTTGGGGATAATAAATTAAAATTAAAATTATTTAGTCAAAAAAACCAATAAAATTTATTGAACTCCACGTAAGTAGGAATATTTAAATGAGGGTTAAAATTAACTAAAATTCCCTTTTGACAAGTAAATAAATTGTCATTATTTTATGTAAAGGGATGAAGATGTTCTACAGAGTGAGTTACAGTGTGATTCAAAACAGTTCTCAAGAGTAGTGCAGCAATCATCTGTAAAATAATTTAAATACAATTAAGTTTTTAATTAACAAAATCTTTATACTTGTTTCTTACAGATCCCAGAAAAGCACAGCACTCGAGAAAGAGAACAAAGCCCACAACCAAAATGACCAAAAGATGCTCAGCTTTTAAACATGATTCAGTCCATAATTGAATCTCCTCACTTTCATCTGTATAAATTGTCACTGGTACTCCACAGTTGGGAAATTTCTATTTACAATTTAATTTAAATTTAATTTTAATTTAAATTAAATTTAAATTAAATAGAGGATGAAAGTCATACTCTGTTACAACAAGAAAGTGGAAATCCTCCTCTCAGGTCAGTCCGTCTTGATCTATTTAAATGACCCATAGTGATCCAATCTGATAATTTAATTTACAATAAATTTAAAAAAATATAATTTCATTTAAATAAATAATTTAATCACCACTATAATTGTGAACTCCACAACAGTCAAACTAAAGAGGAGACAAAATAAATTAATTATTTACAACATAAATTAATTTTTGTGAAAACTTACATAAGGTTGACTGACACTCTCCAGACGAGTTGGAGTTGACTTTGTTTTATTGGGGAGTATCATATCTAAAGGAATAAAATTATAATTAAATTAATTAACTAAAGTATTTTTTACATTAATTTACAAATTAGATTTATCAGCTCACCTTTCATCATGGCACTCTCCATTTTACGTTTGAGTCCCCTCATTTGATAAACTTGACTGATGATACAAAAAAATATGTAAAATTCCAAAACAAAGAAACAGATCTATTTCTGTACAAAATATGAATAATTAAATTCTCTACATTTAATTTTAACTTAATTAATTATAGCAAAAACTTGCAATTTTGCTCGCTTTACTTGACAAGAACGGAGTAGTTAAAGAGAAGCAGCCCCATACAGCTAAAATAATTTAAATAATAATTAAAATCAATTAAATATCAAATCTAAAATTGCCCTCACCAATAACAATGATAGATAACATGGCACCAACGAGCCCAAAAGTATTGAAAGTTCCATAAAGGAAAATTTTGTTCAAAAAATCTACAGCATAAATATGATCCATGAGACGAAAAACTAAAATGAGGACGGCATTGATGAGAGACGCTAATATGATGAGTACAACCCAAAATAGATACTAGACGATTTTAATTAACAATTAAAATTTAAAATATTTAATTAACAAAAGATTTTTAACTTACAAGTTTCTTTGTCATATCCTGAACCCAATTATGAATCTCAAGGGGATCATCCACAATATATTCTGAGCCAGCATCATCATCCTTGGCTTTCTTAATGACAGATTTAGCTTTTGGTGAACCCCATTTTGGACTTTTATCGTCACCTTGACCTCCATCTTTGGTCACAGTTTCAGTGGCCACTTGATCTGCGTCTAGTTCTGTAGCCATTGCATCTGCCTCTTTTATTCTTTGACTTTTTTCATTTCCGCCTCGCACAATCTTTTCATCAAAGCAAAATCGGGCAGTGAAGCGGATGCCCGGATGGTCAAACACAGAGCATATAGAATATTCTATATGCTCTGTGTGGTCAAAGACGCCGAATGTGGACAAAGGTGAATTAATTCCATGTTGACTATGATGACAGACAGACAGAAGGTAAATGCATTGCACCAGAGAGTGTAACCGTATCAACCAACGGATTTGATTGCTTTTTCACCCACTAAAAGTACCCCCTTCGGGAAACGGGACGTTAGAAATGTAAATAAAATGGAGAATTGAACAAATATTTGTCTCAATGTTTATTTTAATGTCATTAAACACAATTAACTATTTAGAATACAGTGAAAAATAATTTGTCTAATTATTAGACCATCGGGTATCCCGCGTAGGTAGCAATGCCACAATTATTGTCCCGATTTCGGGCCATTTTTATGTAACCCTCCTCTCCCCATGACTTTCCCCAGGAATTCTTTACAAGCCAATAGTCTTGACCGTTTTCGGTTCCATACCTGAAAATAAATTAAATGGGTGCCCGGGTGGTCTGTAGAATCCGTCTTTTGAATTTAAAAAAAAAATTAAAATTAATTACCCAACGACTAAGACGGCATGGTCAAGATGATCCGGGTCAGACCGACACTCAGGCTCGTAATAGACACCACCACGGTACATTTGGAATGATTCTTCCACATCAATGGCCACAGCGATCTAAAATATAATTCAATGAAGTGACGCAGTTAATTAGTAAATTTTTAATTTATAAAATGAAACTTACTGGGCCTTGTGTGGCTACAGCGTTCATCAAAGTACTCTCAGATCCACGGGTAAGTTGGACAAAACCCACGTCTGTGGCTCCATTATTGTTACGACTGTAAGCACATTCTCCCTCTTGTCCCGAGTACGGGTAACTCTCTTCTGTGTCAATTCCTCCATTGTCACGAATGAACAAAAATGCTCCAAAATAATTCCCACCTTGACATCCGCTACAGCCGTACTTGTCATCTGTACAATTATAAAACTATACATGATTTAATTATAATTTACATTTAAAATGGTTTTATTTAATTTTACCTTTGATACAATCTACCAAATTTTGTTCACTCAAAGACACGAGCTGTCCAGTTTTACGAAAATGTTGACCCTCTAATGCCCCAGTCTATTTTGAGATGAATATTAAATTTTAATTAAAACTTTTTTTAAATTAATTATAGTTACAGCTCCAAAACTCCAACAACTGCCACATTGGGCCTGATCCTTAACGGGAGTGACGGCCCCGAGGGCTCTCCAATCAAGAGTGTCATTTTGGAGAATGTTGACATGAGCTGGACTAATGAAAGTGGCTGCTTGATTGGAAATCTGTTGAGTGATTTCAGAGTCAATTTTGAATGTGTTGTACTTTGCAGAGAATTCATGGAAGAGCATGTCACCAAATTTATTCATTTCTGTTTAAAAATAAATTATAATTAAATAAATACAAGTTTCTTTAATTTAATAATATTTATCTGATTTTAATTAATAATTAACTACCCATGCGAAATGATGAGCCTCCTTTATTGTGTTGAGCTATGCGATGACGATTTTCCATGTAAATTTTTTGTCTGAAAGTCTCTTCCATCTCATTCTCATAATTTTTTCCATGTTCAATCTAAAATTAATTATAATTTAATTAAATATTATGACAAAAATTAATTGAATTGAATTTTTCTACCTTAAATGTCTCCCATTCCTCAGAAAAAATATTACTGTACTCAATTTCGTCAATGTTAGTGACAGTGTAGGTCATACAGAGGGATAGGTTGAAAGCCAAAATTATGGCTATGAAAAAATTCCCAAAATTCATTTTTATATTTCAAAAAATAAAATCTTTCTCAAAAAATATAATTGGTTTTAATAATTAAAATTAAATTGTATGAAAAAGGGCGTTTTGAACTCTTGTTACAATTACTTTGAGGTTTTTGCTCTCTTTTGAAGAGTGGTCTCATTAAATGAACATTTAATCAAAATTAAAAATTATGAGTCATGTGTAATGTTTTTTAACAAAGAAATTCTGCATAAATTTTGACGAGTGATAACTGATAATATTCACAAATATGAGATAAGATACGAACGAGGTTAGTCAGGTTCGTAGTTAAACTTGGGCACCCATTTTGTCATATTAAAGTCAAAAGTTAATTATTTATACAAAATGCAAAATCATTATTAATTATATGTACACCAAAATTTGGTGTACAAAAACTTATAAAAAACAAAAAATTACTTTATTTTAATAAAAATTCAGTCTGGGTCATTGACAAAAACAACAACAAGGGGATCCTCATTCTGTCCAGTTGTCCTATCCCGTTCTGTTGAACTTGCAGAAGGAGAATTTCGTGATTGGGAATCTGTTGATGGAACATTGGACGGTGTCAGTGTGACAGTTGTTCCATTTATAAATTGTTGACCTCGTCTAGGAGACAATGGTGACCTCGAAGAACTTATTGACGTTTGACCTTGTGTCATTCGTCTTCTAGTTTGAACATAATTGTTGTCACATTGAATCTGATTTCCCGATGGACGAGTCGGACTTAAAGTTGGGCTCAATGTTGTAAAATTATTTAATGTTCGACTTCGAAGATTAACCGAATTATCATTATTATTATTATAAGTATGAAGTCGAGCCAAAGCCAAGGACGCTGCTGCCTGTTGTTGTTGTCGACGTAAAGTGGTCATGAGACCCGCAGCAATCATTTGGGGTATCCCTAAAACTGCTTGTGTAGGAGCTGCTGCCTGTTGACCTTGACCTTGACGAACATTTTGTGTTCTGGAACTGTAAAAATAATTAATTTAATACAATATAAAATTTTAATAAGAAAATTAATTATTAATTTAACCTCAAAAGTGGAAGTCCATTGTTAAGTTCAATCATTTGAATATCATCAGGGTCAAAATGATCAATTCCTAATTGTCAATTAAATTTTGATAAAAACCATGAAAAATAATTTGTAAATTCAAATTCTACTCACCAATCAAACCTGCAACATTGACACGACGAGCCAATTCAATGAGACCACGACGATCACGTCGGAGGACACAACTAATTATTTCTGTAATTAATTAAAGTACAGTTAAAATTAAAAACAAAATAATATTAATATTATTTCATAAAGAAACACAATAATTGTGTTTCAGTTTTAATTAATTATTAATTAAAACTTACGTTGAATTTGAAAAGCCCTCGCTTGATGTACAATCCAAGTCGAGTCCTTCCCCTCAACTAAATTACTTTCACTCCTACTTTGTGAACCACATTTAAATTTTTGAACATTTGTAAAAGATTTGGGTAATTTTTGATACTCTTGATAATTCTCAATTTCTTTTTGAAGAACATCAAACGGTTTTGGATACAATTGTTTACGCCATTTACGACCAGGCACGGGTACTTGAGAATTTAATAGTAATGTTTTGTGTAACAAGGCAGATTTATTTGATTTAACTTTAGCTGTTGCATTTAAATTTTGACGTAGATTTTCCCTTTGTAAATAAAAATGATGATCTGGTCCTCGAGTTGTTTGAAAATTTTCTCGGGGAAAGAATAAAAATTGACTGTCACGTCGATGTGGAAAATCAGTAAAGGTAGCCACTCTCCATCTTCTCAGAGGGACTTGACTATTAACTTGATTATTTTTCTTTCGAAAATAACTGGGTTCTATTTTTTTAATTAAAAATTCCCAAATATTGAGAGCCACTCCATTGTCAAATGGATTTGAATTATTTCCTCGAATGTAAGCCCGATATTCTTCCCGAACAGTCCGATTTTTGGAGAGGAGATAGAGACGGTAGATGAACATGATGAAACCTGTTTGGGGGAAGGACATCAAAATGGCTCCACAAAATAAGAGAAGACATGGCAAATTAAAATCTGCTCTCATAAATGCACTCTCCACTAAACTTGATTGTAATACTGAAAGAAAAGCATTTAACAATTAAAATTAATTATTTATATTAAATTATTATTAGTATTTTACGCTTTACATTTAATGATGAGAATGACACCAACAACTGTGAGATAGAACGAGAGGATGGAGGCCATCACGTTAAATGCCAAATATTGTCGAAAATTTCTGGACCCCACACAAACTCCCCCAATTAATAAATGCATGTCCTGTCGACGAATACAAATGTCACACTGAAGACAGTGATAACATCGAGGAGGACGAGTGGCCTGTATTTAATGAGAGATTATAATTATAAATTATACTTTTTAATTAATATTTATATTTTTTTAATTAAATACTTTTTTACTTGACATTTTCTGCACCATTTAGGTCTAGGTTGATCTTGACAAGCCGGTGTTTGGGAGCTCCTCATTTCAATTAAATATTGACCTAAGTCAAAATCTGTAAAATTAAAATTAATTCAATTAGTAAAATGTCATTTTGTAAACATAATTTATTTATTATTCACCTCGTGGCACGACACCAGGGTCAGTTAAAGAAGTTAAGAGTAACAAAATAACGGAAATTACAACTAAACATTCACCCAACCAAAAAACCCAACCATCCAAATAATTTGAAATTGGATTAAATCTGGAATATGTAAAACAATAATAATTAATAGTAATAATTAGTAATTATTATTGAAATATTATAATTAAAATCAAATTATTTAATTTAAAAAACAGAGACAACTGATCTCTCCAAAAAAATTACTTAATTTCTTACAATAAAACTAAAATCCCTCCAATTGCAAGGATAGCTCCAACAAAGCAAAGTAATTTACATATTTGTGGACCAATCACGATCATCCCATTTCCAATTGCCGTGTACTATTAAAATTAATCATTGATTAATAATTTATATCATATTTAATCATTAAATTTTAAATACTATTTACCTTGCCATACCGTCTCCCAACAAAATTGTCAGCTTCTCTCTCTTGCTCAAAAGAGAGACCATCAAAAGCTTCATCATTGGTCACAATGACCTGATCCACATTGCCAATGCCATCATCAACATCCACAATTTGATATTGACCGCCCCGGTTCTCAAACACGGAATTTTCATTCCCATTCCCATCTATTTCCATTTAAAACTATTTTCAACAATTATTTTCATTTCAAACTAACAAAATCCTCAACGCTAGCTGTACACTCCATCAACATTTCTTTCATAAAATAATCCTTCATTTCATTTTCAACCGTCATAATCAAAGTCCACTTGTCAAAATTGCCAAAAACGCCTCAAAGGCGCTGAATGGAAGTCGGAGCGAAGTCGTAAGTCAAGAGAAAGAATAATTTCAAAATTTTGAAAAATGTGTAATAAAAAAAATAATTTCTTTTGAAAATCAAAGTAATTTAATTTCTATAGCAAAAAACCCCTCATTTTGGCATCTCCATCTCCTCACTCTTGACATGACGGATTGACACAAAGAATGTGTCTAATTAATTGCTCAAAAGTGACCATTCTATCCACATCCAGCAATGGCATCCTCCAGAAAAAAGTCAATGATTCTCTCATTCAAAAGTCGAGAGAGGGAGAGAGAAAAAAAAGTAATTTGTACAGTTGGACACGTAACATGGACGTTGAAACGAATGTTTTTTGGTCAAAATTGGCAATTTACTTGACTTTTTTGACTCGACTCGCTCTTCATTCAGTCCCATTAAACTCTCTTCCAATTCACCAGAAGGGGAAGAGCAGCAGCAGCAAAAAAGGCCCTACCAAAAATTTACAAGAGAGAGAGAGAGAGAAAAGAATGATGGGGGCCAAAAAAGAGGAAGACGAAGAGGAGGAGGAGGGGGGGGGGAAGGGAAAGGTTGTGAATTACATTCCTTTCCCATCCAATCAAACGTAATGCTCTTGAATTAAGACAAGAGAAAGAGCTTCCAATTCAATTCTCAAACAAAAAAAAACCCGGGATGAAAAACCCCTCACACAAAGGAAACGCCCGACTGCCCCAACTAATAAAAGTCTTCTCCCTGAGTCCCTTCAAACATGCCCATTTAATTCTTTCACATTAACCTCTCTTCCTTTAACAAAAAAAACCCTCTCTCATCATCACCAATCAAACTCAAGAAGCGGGTTCATTCAAAAAAAACAAATTCAAGACAGTAGGCACTCGAGGCAATTAATTTGACATGAAAAAGAAGACTTTAGATAATTTACAAGGAAGAGGAAGAACAATGGAAAAATAACAAAAGGATATTTACATCCTCCTCCGCTCCCGCTTTCTCCCTCTCTCTCTATTTGTGTATTTACAAAGGAAAAACAATAAAATTAGGGAGTAAATAAATAAGGGGATTAGAACAAGACGGGGGGAGGGGGACTCATAAATTCCAGGTGCAGTGCATTCAAGGGATTTCTCTCTCTCTCTCTCTCTCAACACTGAATTAGGTATTCTGCCTTTTTCCTTCAATTTTATTTACCACCTCAAGGAAAAGGGGAGTTTGTCTGCTCTGCATTCTTCATTCCCCATCCCAAAAGTCTTTTTCTATTCCAATCCAATAAATTCCACAATCTCTAGAGATTCCCGGGAGGCCCCCTCCTCCTCCTTTCTCCTCCCTGCTTTCTTTCTCTTCCTTTTTATTGCCTTTCGAAGAAAGTTGTTTGAATGGAGGTTGAATGAATGGGGGAGGAGGGGATTTGGGGTATTTGACTCTCGTCGGGGTTTTTTCAAAAGTCGTTCCACTTTGTACTCATTTAGTCCTAATTGAAATGGAGGTCATGACTTGAGCTGTTTTGTGGTGAAAATCATGATTTTTTTTTATAATTTATAATTTATTTTGTAGTTTAAATTTTGGCGCTCTCTTTGTCTCTGAACTTTGAAAGGAGTAAAATGAAAGAAAGAAAGTTGGGTGGATTTTAGATATTTTCACTTTAATTTTGTACTTTATATTTTTTCTTAAACAGTTTAAACACGGGTAACCCAACATGTTCATGAAACTCTGATTCCCCTTTTTATAAATTTATTTGACCCCAGTCTCCCTACCCTTGTCATCATCTTTTAATCTTCCTCTACTTGACCTTTGTTTAGTATCTCTTTTAACTAATTTTTTGTCTTGATCTTGATCTTTATCCTCCTCTTTTATGAGGGGAATCCCCTCAATTTGATTTTCTTCAAAATGATTTAAACTTGGTGTGGGATCCCCTCGGGGTCGACTCTCAAAAATTACGTCCACGTCCTTCTCCTTCCAATTCAATGTGGAGTATCCTCGAAAGTGATAGACGCAGTGTCGGGTCGTTTCATCGTAGTAGTCAAAATAATTTATGCCTAAATTTCGAGCAAGACGTCTACCAAGGACACGAAGTACAGCCTCATTTGCCGTCATCCTTGTGAACGTGATGTCATCCAAGAGATAACTGTGGACAATTAAAAAGGGTTAAAGTTTCAAAATGTTTTTTTTAGTTTTTTTCTTTCAAAATACCCGCCAAGAATGATGTAAAAATGTTGTGTTTGAACCGAGTCCACTTTTTTTTGAAGACGAATGTACACGTTGTAAATGTCCTGTTCCACAATGACCTTCCTTGATGATGCTAGTCGAAGTAGGTAGCCTGCTTGCTATTTTCATTAAAGAATTATACAATTAACCTTTTTAATAAAATATTTTTTAAAATAATTAATTATTAATGTTAAATAAGTTGTATTTTATTTGGTCAAAATAGAAAATCATTTTATTTTAAAAAAAATTGGAATTGGCGCTCATAATTAATTCAATAATCCCAAATTGTGGGACATCTCCCCATATGATGTTCCTCAATATTTGCAATATAATTGACAATATCAAATTCAGTCATGACCCCAAGGACAACATCCTTCCGACTTTGGACACTAACAGTCACTTTAGATTTATGTAGACCCCCTTGGGATTTTGGATTATTCTGGGAACACTCAAAAATTTGTTGAACAATAATGCAAATGGAGTGTTCTCGAAAATGATGCATCATTTGACTTAATTTTGTGTCAAATTTGACAATACTAAAATTTCGAAAAATAGCCCCACAAGTCCCCAGTGTTTGAGCTTCATGAAGAGACCCTGTCTTAATTTTGGCTTGTAAATGAGACAAAGAGGTCACTCCTAGAATGACATGAGGTGGGGTCAAGAGTTGAACTACAGCTATATTGTGTTCAAATTCATCAAGAGCTTTGATGGCCTCTTCAATTGTCATATCCGGGTCCAAAATGGTGACAGGTTGAACTTGAATATCCCCCACAACTTGTTCTTTCCACCAATCAGAAGAGGAGGGTGGAGTCTTAATTTTAGCGGGATGATTTAAAAGCCAATCTTCATTAAGAAAATCTAGTCCAACTTTAGAATAAACTAAACTTGAATCTAAAATAATGGCAATTGTTTTATCATTTTGACTTTTCCAATTTAATTTTTCAATCGTGTCCAAAGCAGCCCAAAGGACACTTCCACTTGTTGGACAAGTAAAGAGTCCTTGTTGTATGAGTTTGTGTGTCATTTCATAAAATTTTAAATCATTCCAATTGATTTGATAATATTGATGAATTTTAAAATTCAAAATCTCCCGCTCCACTCCCTCCCCTACAATGACAACAAGAGTATTTTGATTTATCGAAGTGGGGTCAATGTCCTCCAAACAAGTGTCAGTACAAATCAAGAGGTCGATTGGACGAGTAGTTTGTTGATTAATTTCTTGTATTATTGACATTTTATTGAGAGTATTTTGGTGCTCCCAAATTTTTGAATTTCCAATTAAACTTGATAATTCATTTCTTTGTTCTATTTTCACTTGTTCACTGTCCTCTCCAGTCTCGACAAGGAGAGCACCGAGAGCTGTAAACATTTTGGAGTAACTTGTTGACCTCACTTGATTGCCAACACACATTGAGGGGTAACCTTTGACCGTGGCTACAAGAGCCCCAGACAGACCAAAACAAGATTGGAGGAGCATGACCTCATTTGGATTTGAAGTTTCCAATTTTTCTATACTTTCTTTCGCTCCACGTGACTTGATTGACCCGCCAGGATTCATGAATTCACACTTGGCAAGGAGAGTACATTGGAGAGAATTTTGGGTCATAATTTTTGTCAATTGGACCAATGGTGTCCAGCCAATGGAGTCGAGGTAACCCCCCTCGAATTTTTTAGTTGTGGTCCATTTTGGTTGAGTTTGCAAAATTTTTAATAAATCTTTTTCCTTACGCATGACCCCAGAGGTTAGGTCAAAAGCCTCGAGGAGTTGAGGGAGACTGTAATTTTTGAATATTTTACAGAGGTCATTCATCTTCTCAAGCCAATTGACCCACTTGTCCTTGTCCATTGCCAAAAATTTTTTCTGACCACTTGAGTAAACTGAGACAAATCGACCGGAGGTGGACACAATGGGAATTTGTGAATCCTGTGGTCCATTGTCATTCCCCTGTTGATTTTCTTGTTGATTATTGAGGTCAGACTGGGTCTCCCAAAATTTTGAGAGGAGCATGACCTCTCTCAAATTTGACACATTAATTTCATCCACTGTCTTCTCTTGACCTTCCTTCGTCTTATCTGTGTCCAGCCATTGACTCAAAATCATCAACTTTTCTTTGGTTTCATCACGCATCCCTGAATTCTCATTGATCGATTCAAGTTTGGCGGGGGTTGATCCTAATTGTAATTAATCATGTCATTTTTTGTCAATTGTTAATTAATTATTTATTTTTTGTATTACCTGACAAACTTTGATCGTCCATTGAGATTAAAATGAAGACAAAATTCACATTTTTTAGGTCAAAATTTTAAATTATTGCGCTCACTCTGATCATGTGCTCGAGTCACATGATTAGAATTGAAAAAAACTGTTTTTTTCAATTGCATTTGTTTGGCAAGATAAAAAAAACTAAGGGACACTGAATAAAAATAAAATGGTGGTAAAATTCAAGTACCCTCGAAATGATAAGTTCGTGAGTAGTAAGTCGACCTTGAATACAGAGGAAACCGGAAATGATAGTAATGACAAAAATGACGATGGGGAAGGAGAAATAACCAGAGAAATAGAACCAGTAGGCGGCCACTAGGACGGTCAATAAAACAATGACAATTCCTACAAAGATTCTAAATTACAACAACAAAAAAATAGTTAAAATTTCAATCTTTGTAATTGTAAAATTAATTGTAAAAAATAAAATAATTTCAAACCTGCCGCTTTGAAGTTTGAGATAATAAAATCCGTTGCCCAAGTCCTCAAAGGGCCAGACAGGATTTTGTTGAAGTTGATAACAAAATTGTTCCTCAGCTGTATATTTTCTATAATTGCGTATACGTTGCCATAAAGACTCTCTACCAAGTATCATAATTGTCTACATCCACAGTTGTCACTTCCGGTTGACCTGACATTGAGTCGTCCCAAGAATTCTTTCAATAGTTCACAGCTCTTGAGCCAAATCTTCCCTCTACTTGTGATTCTTAGAAAACTTAAGCTAACTATGACGTACAATTCTATGGATCTCATTTGAAACACACTTTATCCTTAAAAAAAGTTTTTAATTATAATTATTTAGTCAATCTAAATATTTTTGGTAGTAAAAATGAATTCAAATCGTGGACACAAACTTGTTGGAAAATTTTTGCAAGTCAAATTCTTCAACATTTCTCTCTTTTTTTTCTTGATTAAAATTAATTTTACATGAGAGAACTATGGCTGACAATTATGAATTCCTTTGTAATTGTAATTAATAATTGACAAGTTAAATTTCAGTAATTTTGGACTAAAAAATGGGGCCATTTAGTCTTCTCTCAAAGAGACCAACGATGGACCACAGTAGAGGGGGGAGATGATGGACAAAACAGAATTTGACAAAAAAATAAAATAATTTTTTTCAAAAAATCATTTTATTATTTTAATTTAAACAAATTTAATTAATTTCCATGACAAAAATTTAATTTAGTCTTTTTCAACCTTCCCGCCAGATTCATCCCCACTGTAGCCATTTTCAATCTTGTCAATGTCGACAGTGACAAGATCCTTAGATTTGACTTGGCTCCTTTGTTTCTCTTGAGTTGAGTTGACTTCCGGTCCCACAAATATTTCCTCCATGTTATCATCAGCATCAAAAGTCTCCTCCAAAGGTTTTTGATGAGTGACCTTGTTTGACCCTGGTGGGGAACGGTCAATATCATGGAGACGTTGAGGAGTGATTCTCAAAACTTTGACGATGGGAATGGGAGTGATGAGTTTGGTCGTGTAAAAGTCAAAAATTTTGCTCAGTTCCTTGTCCATGAGCATGATTGAGGCTTGATTTTGTTGTCGATGAAGAGACCCTTGAGATTCAGGTGAGGCTATTTGATGAGGTACAGTCCCATCCTTGTCCAGTTCTTTTCCTTTGACCCTAAAACATTTACACTTGCCCCGTAATCTTTTTTTGATGACACTCCAAAGGTAAGATGAGATGAGAGCAGAGGCAATGATGACGTAGAGCATGAGTTCAATTCCCATGGCCAGATCATTTTTTTGACTATTTTCTCCACGAATGTATCGATTATTTGACCGATGATTGGAATCCCTGACCCTATCTTTTTCGTAAATGTCCGAATAGGGTATTTCTTTTCCTGTCTTGTCAATAAATCCCCGATTTTTTGTGAGGTTGATGACCCCAACGTATCGATTTAAATTTGTCTCTTCCACTGGAACAACTCGATCAGTTCTCAAAGTTTGTAATTGATCCAATATCTGCTTTTATTTGCTCTTGTCCATTTTTGGCCCTTGGGCGGCAAACTTGAAATCTTCACAAACCTCTTTGGACTAAACAGTTGTGAAAAAGGAGCTCAAAAAGGAATTTTATGAGAGGAAATAATTTGAAAACAATTTAAATTCCCCCGGGGATTTTTTTTACAAATACATTTTTAATTTGAGAGAAAGAAAAATGAAAATAAATGAAGAATTTGAACAGAAGTATTAGATTTCTTAATTAAGTGTAAGAATAAGAATAATAACTGGGTAATTTATAAGGAACGATTCTCTTTGGCTTTGTGGCATTTTCATGTTTCCCTAATCCCCGACTTTGACTAGGACTATCGTAACTGGAGGCTGACTTGGGCTGACAATTTTGGCTTACTTTGAGTTCCTCTGCCCTCTCTCTCCATTGCTCAGCCTCAAACTTTCTTCTTTGAGCCATTTTCTTGTCATACAAAGCCTGGGCAATTTGCTGATTAGCATAATTTATTTCATGATTTGCCTGTTCTATTTTACAGTCAGGACCCTCCCGAGGAGCTTTTTTAGTCGTGGCGTCCTCCTCACGAAGTACAATGACTTTGTAGGGTTGATATGGTTGAACATTTTTTTTAATTATTCGATGTTTTTGTCTCACTTCATAAGTATAAACATAACCTATGACCCCACCACAATGCGGAGGTGTCCCAGTCATTTGCACAACTTTGTATGTTTTATTGAGTCCATCCTTGTCCTTGCCATGACCAACCTGCGTCTTTTTAGTATTTCCTTTTCCCGTCAATTTATTTTGAGTGCCAACGTCTCTCGAGGAAATGAAGGAACTGGCTGAATATTCGTAGTCAGAATAAGGGGGGTAAGGGTAGTCGGAATACGGGTAGGAACCGGAAGAGCCCGTTCGGCTGTAACTGTAGCTTCCAGTATAACTCCCAGGGGCTGTCATTTTAATTTTAATTTACATTTTTAACTAGTGCAATTAATTAAAGGTGTGTGAATGCGAATGCTCGAATTGAGGACGACTCGTCAGTTGCTGCAAATACGGGACGGACGGAAGCGGGAGGTTTGAATTTTTTATGAGATATGGATCAAAATCCTCCTCATCATGAGATTGTGATTCACATTGAAAAATATTCCATGACAACCTCCTCAAGGAGCTGAGAGAGAGAGCTAGAGAGAAATAATTTTTAAAAAATGAGGAGAATAATGAGGAGATGGAGGGAAGGTGAGGGATGGAAGCAATTAATCGATGGTGAGAAAAAAAAGGAGGAGAGCAGGTTTTGTACTTGTTAAGATCTCTTGCACAAGACTGACAGTGATGAATGAGACAGACTGAGGCTGTTTATTGTCAATCGTCTCAGGAGGAGAGAACGGCAACCCGGGTCTTTCTTCTCTTTCGTCCCGGCTCTCCCGGCTTGAGAACCAAAGGGAAAAATCTTGTAGATACTCACCACAGAACCTCTCTAGACAGGCCCAAAGCCTGCAGCAAAACTTTCTCTCTCCTTTCTCTCCTCTTTTACTCATGGAAAAGGAAGCTGAGTTTCTCTGGCAGAGTCAGTCTGCTCCGGACTGTCACTCCAGTCGGTTCAACTTGTTCTCCTCGTCTATTTTACAAATTACTAAATTATTCATTTTCTCCTTTTTTTATCCCCCCTTTTCCCTCATTTTTTCCATTTCCATTTTGGTTTTCTCTCTCCCTTTCCCTCTTCCTCTTGTTAATTGAACGGTACAATAAAAAAAACCTGGAATATAATTGACATTGTACGTTTACTTCCTCAGAAGGAAACAATATTTAATTTTAATTGTAAAAAATTAATTACAATTAGTTGGTAATTGAGTTAATTACACACCATTGAAATTATTGTACATAAAGGTGGCAAAGTTCAAATGCTCCATCACTCACTGAAAGTTTTTTTTTCTTGATTTTCTCAAGTGGGCTTTTGTACAGTTGAAAGTTAATTTACCATTTTTCATGGTGGACTTGAGAATAATACAAAGAGAAAATGAGATTTTCGAGTAGTGTGTCAACCCACTGTGGTTTTGTGTGGCATGGGGTTTTGTGACTTGTGATTCTTCTTGTTTTTCATCTTCATCCTCAACATTAGAATTGGAGGAGAAAACCAAGTCAAGTTTTTCTTTTTTAAGAATAAAAGACCGAGAGTACAAGTAAGTGATCCATCACAAAAAACGGGGACAGAGACAGAGAGAGAGTCACAAAGACATTTGAGTGTCACAAAATCTAACTCATTCCATCTCGAGTCTCGACTTTTCTCTCCTCCTTTTTTTCTTTTGTGACATTTTTTGTCTTCTTTTTTTCTACAGTCTTTACTTATACTTATTTCTATTTCCTTTTTATTTGATCTCTTTATCTTATGTACATTGACTTGTTTTCTCTATTTCTTTTGTATTTATTAGGAGAATCATTCTTTTGGATGAGAGTACAATGATGACATAATGGACGAGAGAGTATTGTTCCGAAATATTCAGATTCTTTGGTATGTTTATTCGAGTATTTGTTGTTGTTTAACACTATTTGAAGAGTTGGATTTTTTCTATTTTTTATTGAAGTTTGTTTTATTTTATTTCTACTAGTATTGGATACTACTACAGTATGTTATTTAGTATTAAGTTTAAGGCAATAAGAATCAATATTATAAAATAGTATCTTCATACCAATCTTTAAGAGAGAGAGACGGAGTATCTGGAGACAGTCTCTTTGAATGTTATTTATAGTGTCAAATGTATTTGTGTCTCTAGTGTTTTTTGTGTACCTTTCTAGAATTTTGTATTATATTTTCATCACACATGTACTTCTACTTATGTACATATATTGTATTTTTTTTATTATTATTTTCTTCCTTTTTTTGATAGGATGAGCATGTGAGGAGACGAACAAAAGAATTATTTTGGTCATGGCATGCTATGTCAATTCAACCTCCCGGGAGTACCACAGTTGTGTCCCAGTGGCTCCCACGACCCCTTTCCTCCAGTCAACTTTTATTCACTTCACCTTATACATGTACATGTATAAATAAATATAATGTTAGTTTCTTCTTCTCCATTTTTTTTACTAGAGTAGTATCTAGTAGTGGCTACATATGTCAATTCTAATGTAGTGTGACATTCACAGTTCTAAAGAGAAGGATAAAAAAAGAATATCTAGTATTTCCAAAGTTTGTAAAGTATACAAGTAATATCTATATTATATACATAAAGTCAAAATATTCTTGCTTTTTTTATACGGAAAAAAATAAAATGTCATTTTTCATCATCATTCAATGAAGCATCGTCAGCTAGTTTAGTTTTCAAAACTCTTGTAAGTAAGTATATATCTGTAGTATGTATAGTCTGTAGTAGAGAAGACGAGTTAAATAATGGACGAGGGGGGTCTATAAGTATAAGTATATTTTGTGATCCCACAATGGATTGACACTTTTACTTTCCTCCATCATCGTTATTATTGTCACGGCTCGACTTGAAAATGGAACGGAGAGAAAGAGGCTCCTCAATTCCATTTTCTCTCTATTCACTAATATTTACATTTGGATTTTGATGGGAACTGACGGTGTGACTCCATTTTTATTGTTACAGAGAAAAAAAAGAAGAGGGGGGATAGGATAGTGATAGTGAGGAGACACTTTTTGGGGATTTTACACTGAGGTTTTATTGATGATAATAAATAGTAGGTAGTGAGAGTAAGAGCACACATTGGAAAATTTATTTTATGGAGGATGAGAAACACATTTCACATTTTCTCAGTCGATTAACGAGCTAAGATAGATGAAATGAAGACTAGTGATGGTTGTGACTAGGATAATGGTCATATTTGTATACTTGAAGCGAGCCTCTGTCTCTCTCTCTATCTTTCAGAATGGACTTTTGCTTTGAATTTCAATTACTTTATACTTTACACACACACAAACATTCCCGTTGCTTTGTCCTATCTTCCGTCTTTTGAGAGACGTGCCATGAAAACGATTCAATGAATTATTTTTGGTCAGACCGCGTCTGTCTAGTAGAGAGAGAGAGAGAACGTGTTCATCTCAAAATCGTTGATACCATTTTCCTATTTTTTTGTGTGTTTCAGATTAGTTTATAGTATGGGCTAAAGCTAAGAGCATTCTCTATTTTATTTTAGTCAATAGTCCATGGTGTAATAGAGGAGATAGAGCAGAGGTAATTTAGTTTGGTGTTGAAAAATACAATAAAAATTAGATGAAAGGATAGTTTGGACTTGTCATAAAGAATAAAAAGCCAATTTCATAAAGTCAAGTGTGTAGGTGTGTATGAGCGAAGAAAGAACCGTCAATATATTTTTCTTTTTTTATAAAACGGGAGTCGGAGTTCTCCTGTCATTTTTTCTCTTTGGCCCCCTTTTTCTCTCTCTCTCTCCCCTCGGGATTTGTGAACCTGTGATACTCATGGGGACACCGATTAAGACTTTGTCATTTTGTCATGGGCTGGTGAAAGTTGTAAAGTTTACATCACAATGTAGTTCCCCTCTCCCGCATGTAGAAATGGCCTCAGTTTTTCATGTCAAAGATCCCCCCCCCCCTCCGAAAAAAAGAGAGAAGAGAAAGCGAGACCGTGGTAGACTCGCTGTGATAAAAATTCGGTTGAGAGTCTGATCGTAACTTTTGTCCTCAAATTCTCTCTCTCTTTTCACTTTCCCTTTTTCCTCCTGTCCTTTGTGTCTGAACAAATCTACCATCGAAAGTTACCCACAAAATTACGTTAGACATAAAGAGCAACTTTGAATGGAGGGGGAGAAAGAGGAGGAAGTTTAGAATTGAAGTCTAAAGTTTCTCAATTTTTTTTGCCCCTGTACAAGATACAAGAAAATGGTGAATTGTTTTGGTCACTTCAATAATTAGTAGACAAGATGAGGGTAGTTGTCATTAGTCATTTAAAGGGGGTGGAATTAAAGGTTCCTCTCTCATGTCTTAAGAGTATGAAAACATATGAAGGAGGGGATCATGGGATTGTTAAGATTGTTGTCTATTCCATTAAAAGGTTTTAGTACTTCCCCTTCATGTTTCTGTTTCTTCTTCTTCACTACAAAAGCAGAAGAGACAAGAGAAAATTATACAAGAGAGAAAGCGTGGGAGAGAGGATGTTGTTAATTAGGAAACCGAGTGTAAATATAAAATGTACTTTTGGGTCGGGTGTCGAAATCATGGAGGAGATGAAAGACAAAGTGAATTAAAGTTTTCCCCTCCGTCCATGTCTCTCTCTTGTCTCTTGTTGTTTTTTTGAGGCTTAAAAACAAGATGTGGGAATTCTTTAGAGAGAGAGAGACTATGTAGGAGAGTGATGATCATCTTTCTAATTAAAATTTTGAGCATTGTCTAAAATAAGGTCGGGGACTAGTCTAAATTTGTAGACATAGAGGAGAAAACTACTAAGGGAGGGACTATAAACCGTTTTGTCTTGCTTTCTTCTAAGAATTGTGCTCAAAACTAAATGGAACGTCTCATCGTAGACAGCGTGTCCATATTTAATCTCAGCATCACGTCCTCTCTCTCTCTCTCCTCCGGGTCCAATTGACTCTCCGAGTCAATTTTAAATTCTTGATTAAAAAAAATTTTTTTTCTAACAAATTGTCACTCACACAACTCTCCACAGTAGGGGGTTCTAGCTCTACTTTTTTGGAAGACGAAGGACATGTGTTTTTTACAGAAAAAGTAGTGGGAAGGGTCATCATTATAAAATTATTTTTATTTTTTTTGCTCAAAAAAAGAAAGAAATGGAACAAGAAAGTCAGTTTGGAGAACTTGTACCATAGTTAGGAGAAGAGGAGAGGAAAATTTAAGTGAGAGAATTCACGTAAAGCTCACTTCTCATCAAAATGATTAGAAGAGAAGCTTTAGGGGGGGAATAGAAATGTGCTTCATTTTATTAAGACGTCAATGTACACAGAGAGGATCACAAGGATAGAAAATTGTCAGTGTAATAATGAAGTGGAGGAGAGAGAGTTTTTTTTACAAAAGAAAAAAAATACTTGGAGAATCTCCTCTCCCTCTTAGATACTCTCCAACTCCTTTGAATTTTGTTAAGAAATGAAGGGGAAAAAAGAAGATCAATTTCATTTTGAACGAGTTTTAATTTTCTTGAGTGAAATTCCCTTTTTTTCTATGTGTCTTCCTTATCCTTTGGCCAATAGTCTAGTGTCTAGTATATGGTAGCACTACTAGTACTAGTACTACTTTGTGGGCATAATATTCCGCCCAAGCTTTATTTTTATTGTCTTAACATAACGTACATTCTCTCTCTAATCGTATATACTCTAATTAATTTATAAAGAATATTTTAGAGATAAAATTATTACGTGGAATATTTCTACTCTCACTTTTAGAAAAAAAAAGAAATTGTTTAAAGTGAATGATGATTGTAGATTGAAGATTGTGTTACATTATTTTTAGTGAGAGCTAGAAGAGATAGAGATACGGATGATTGAAATGATCTATTTTTTCCGTTTATTTGACTCTATTTACTTTAGGAGGGATAGAATGCCCGAAATTGATTTTTTCTCTTTAGACTATCTTTCCCAGGTTTCTTTTTTTTTAATACACAAGAGTTGTCCTTAGTCTCTTGCATATGTTCTAGGCTTTTGGTTGTCTTTTCTTTGAAAAAATTCCGCATCTCTATTACATTACAGATGAATTTCTCTAGGGACTCTTTCCTCATCTCACTCTCTCTCTCCCTTCCATTTCCATATCAATTTCATCCCTCAATAATAGTATTTATTTCACCGTCTCACTTACGTATATCATATTCTTTCGTAAACATACAGACTACTGTGTTATGTGGAGTACACACACACACATGTAATTTCATAGTAGAGACTTGAATATACAAAAGGGATAAGAGAAAAAAAAGTTTTTGCTTTATATTTCTCTTGCCTATAAGGCACAGTCTTAATTTTTTTGTGGATGTGGGTACACTTGAGCGAAATATTGTACATTAGCATACATTCTGTAAAGAGTTGAAATGTAAAAGTTTTTTTTTCTTGTAAAAAAAGAAAAAGAAAAAAAGTACAAGAGTTTTTTCTTCTTCTTCTTGGAATAAGAAATTGATACATAATATATTACACAAGCCAAGTTAGAGGATGAATCAAAAAATGGGGGGAGGGAGGGAGAAGTTTAATTTCCGTAGGATATGGGAAAGGGATACTTGGAAGGTAAGGGATAGAGAAGTGAGATAGAGGAGGAAAAATGGAGGGACATGGGATGGGGATTCGATTTGGTATCACATTCACATCATTGAGAATATTGAATCCATCACGTCGACCTCCATTCATTCCATTCCTTGAGCTTTACTTTTTTTTAGCTTGTTATATTCTATAGATATAGATTTTTTCTCTGTTGTGCCTTATGCCTATGAATATTTTTAAAATAGAAAGATTTTTTTATCCTTATGTGCATAACCTAAAGGTTATAGGTAGACTGCTCTATATGTTGTTAGCAACTTTGAAGGGAAAATTCCATGGCCATGGTCATGTGATTTTTGATTATATTGGGAGAGTCGGTGAGTTGTAGTAAAACTATTGATAATAATAATGGAAAGTTTTTCTCCCCCGGATACCCAAAAATTTCTATGCGAAAAACTACTAGCAGCACTCTTTCCCTTTCACCCTTAACCAAACAAGATTTATAGAAAGGGAAAAGAGAAAGTGCGGAAGTAGAGTCAATGTAGGCTCCAACTTTCAACTCTGAGTTTTTCTATTGAAATCAAATATAATTTGAGGCGTTTCTTGTTTTTCTCTCTGCTCTCTCCTTTTCTTTTTATTTTATTCAAACACCACTTTTTGTTTTCAAATATTCAATTTCTTTGACGCTTCAACTCCATCGATATCGAATTGTTTCGAGTAAATAATTTTAACTTGTTTTTTATGCTTGTCTTTTGACCTGGAGAAAAGTGAAAGTGGGGATATGGTTGAATTGTGAATTTTAACGAAAAGTTTTAGAGTTTTGGAAGGAGGAGGGGGGTTCATTATCCATCTATTTTTTTGTGTTCTCCTTTTTAGATTGTAGACAAAGACCTCCCTCCCTCCCGCCCTCCTCCTTGTTAGTTTAAAGAGAAAAGGGAGTAGTACCTAGTACATGTATACATGTATTATATAATGTAGACTTGTCTAAAGTTTTTTGTTTGTATATTTGAATAACTTTGAGAGAGAGAAAAGTTGTTCCATTCCTCGGTTCTTTTCCCGTGTACTTTCATTTTATTTTTTGGGGGGTTAAAAAAAAGTGGCAGGGGTAGACATGATGAAGGAGAGATTGTTATATTATCTATATCTATATCTTTGTACTGTACACAATATTTTCTGTGGAAGAAATGAAAGGGCAAAAGAATACACGGAGAGACTTTTTCTTTAGGTCCCTCACGTTCTCCGATTTCCTACATTTCATTCTTCCTTCTCGTCCTTGTTTTTTTTGCTCTTCGTCATTCAGTCCTAAATTTCCTCGGGTCGTTTCTTGCTCTTAGTAGTGGTTAAAAAAAATTCTCTTGAAAATGGAGAGCATTTAAGTTGAACCAACTTTTCTCAATTTTATGACTACCATCCGACATTTGTTGTATAATAGTAGAGAGTGAGTGCGTACTGTGATATACACAAAAGTTTTTTTTTCTTCTTCTGTACTGTAGGATATCTCCAATATTCATTTTCTTTTATCATGAGATTCTCTCTCTCTGTCTGTTATTCTGTCTACTATTGTAGGAGAGGGATTGTAAAGGAAATGAAAATGAAGGACTTTTGTATTATAATAATATATATGAGATTGTATATAGTGAGAATGAATTACGATAAAATAATTTTCCCAACAGCAACTTTTTGGAGGAGTTCACAAGTCAGAACAAGTGAGGAGGCGGACATAAAATTGAAATGGAAAATAATAGAAAATGGAGGCACTTGGCTAGAAATTAGCATAGGATTTAGCATACACTATGTATTGTTGTTTTTATATAATAATATTATGTGAGCATGTTTTAAGACTTGGTTAAACATGGATGGAGAATTTCACAGAGAGAGAGACAGTCCTATGGATTCTATGTTCTGCTATTCAATATTGTGGAGGAGGGGGGATAATACTCGTAAGGTCGGTTGACAAACTTATGGTGTTTTGTGTTCTTGTTCCATTCTCACATTTGTGACTATAAAACTTGAATTTCACTATTCTCTGGCACTGCCGGCTCATCGTAATATGGAAATTGAGAGAAATGTTTATTTCGTAGACGACAGAGAAAGCAGATGGAAGGGGGACGATGAGAGAGAGAAGAACATTTATTGCAAGACGAACTACCGTGACGGTCTTGTCAATTCTGTAAACGTGGAGACTCACTCTCTCCATAGTTTCTACGAGTAGTTTCTACTTAAAAGGAAATTGAATGTAGAGTGAGAAAGAGAGAGAGAGAGAGTAGAAGACTGTAATGAAAATTTCTAGAGTGAGCTAGAATAATAAATCCTACTATTCATCTATAAAGAATGTTATATACTTTCAAGTTCCATCACATGTAAAACTTAAAATAATTATATCTGGGTAGAAGAATTAACAAGTAGGAAACTAAATTTTGTGAGCAAATTATACGTAAAATTTTCTGTCCTTTCTCTCTCCCTCTCCCTCTTCCTAGAAGGAGTCCTATATAAATTCTTTTCCAAGAATTGTGAGGAAAAATAATTGGAAGGTAGAGATGAAAAAGAAGACAAATTAAAGCTAGAAATATGATCCCATGTATTTATTTCCTATGTACTATGTAGGTTATGTACGTGCATACATTACATTAGTAGGTTAGATGTAGTGGAATGAAAAATGGAGAAAGTTATTAAATTTGAATGTTGTGTAATTCATTTAAATTGATATACTGTACATGTTATTATATTAATTTTTGTATATTTTCTTTTTTGAAAATAAAATTTATAAAACTTTTTGCTTTATTCTAATGGTGTGCCTAATGATTATGTCACTCTTGATGAATTTGACGGGTTTGCTAAACTCTTAAGTAAAGAAATACGGGGGAATTTTTAATATTGTCTTTTTGATTAATTTGTTATTACAGATTCATGAAACTGAACAAGATTTGGATCATGTTGGAAAATGGGAAGAAGAGGAAAAAAGAAATGAGTGAGAGGTGGATACGGATGTGACTTGTGTGATGGATACAAAAAATGAGTTGACAATTTAATTGGGAGTGACATGGTTTATGTGTTATAGTTTTGTGTTACTCTCAATGTAATTTGAAAAGAGTCAATTGAGAAATAACTAGAGACACAAAAGAAAAATGATTGTCAAAGCACCCCTTCGTTTCATTCGTGTTCGTCATATGGAGTTACGAAGTTACTGTCCAACAAAAAAGAAGATAAAGGAAAAGATGACAAATTCAACACATTTCATTTCATTTCCATCTGTCTGTCTCCCATTAGTTGTAGCCTTCATTTTCATCGTGTCTCTATTATACGTAAGTTGATTCAATTTATTTATCATGAATGAGAAATATTTCTTTCCCTCTCAAAATATTTTGTAGCACCAGCACTCGAGCACGAGTCATCAAAAAAAAAGAAGCTAGTACAAATATTGAATCATATTAATTATGATTGAGTGACTAAGGCTCATAATACAAATCAAAATCCTTGATATTTGCTGAAATTGCTAAATAGAGCATCAACTTGTAGAGAATACTAGAAAAAGCTGCTTTTTTTTCCTCTTTCAGCTTCTTTCCTCTTCAACTTTTCTTTTTCTGTCTGCATGTGCCTAGCCTACTTCTGATCTTTGATAAAAATCCCCATATAATATTTTTGTTTGTATTCCCTTCCTTTCTCTCATGTGTGTGTTACATAATGTGGCATGTGGTGTTTTTTCATGACATTTGTTGGATATTGTTGAAAGATGGAAAATGGAATTTAAGCTGTGGCACGAGGCAAAATGTAATGATGTAATATAAATTCTGTTGTCGAAGTCTCTCTCTCTCTCCACAGTGTTGAGCCCACACTAAAGAGTAGAAGGAGGGAAAAAAAAGTCTTTTTGTATTTTTTTTGGCTGTGAACAAGAATGAACATGTCATTGTGTCGTATTCAACTCTCTTGTATTTTTATTTTTACGACCACTACCACATACAACCCCCCTCTCTTCTCCTCACCACCTCTCAAAAAAGAAAAAGTTTTACAAGAAAATAAATGAGAATACTTTTGCCTAAAATAAAAAAAAGCTTTGAGAGATACATGTCATAGAGCCAAGTTGTTGTGAGAGGAGTGTGTGTGTGTGTACATCTGTAGTTTTGTGGAGTTTTTCACTTTCTCCAGCCGTTGACAATACGAGGACAACAAGAGTCCTCAGTTCTCAGTCAGTCTGTGTGCATTTCTCTTGTGATCTTGGAGTCAAATTCAACTAGAGTTAATTCTTTTCAATGTGAGACTGTGCAGTAAGAGAGAAATAAAAGGAAGCTAGAGTTTTGAGTACAAAATTTTCTCTTTTTTTTCCTCTTGGTTTTTCTCTTTCTGTTGTAGAAGAATAAATTCTAAAATTTTTAGGGCGGAAATATAATAAAGCAAGTGAGAACAACAAGTATAAAAGCTCTGGAGATTGCAACAATTTATGAGATTACAATGTCAGGGATGGAACTAAAAAAATAGAGAGGAGAATTATATTACAGACGCGATGAGAGACGTTCTTCTTGTTCTGTTTAGTGTACATATTTTTCTGTAGAGAGAAAGTTACATATGTAAGGGCTATATGGTTTTTTATGCATGGGAAATGAAAGAGAAAATCTTTTTTTCTTCTTTATGACTCCCGTAAAGGAGACCCCTATAAATTTATACAAGAGTTCTTTTTAAGTAGAATGAGCCTATTTCAATTGAGTTTTTTGAATAAAGTCTAAAGTATTATTATTTAAAAGTTTCTTTTTTTTGATGATGACACAGAGTGGATGCATGTCTAATTTGTTTCCAAGTATGATTTTGTTTGTATGTTTTTTTGTCTAGAGAGAGAGTACAGTTCCAGTTTTTTTTACTTTGATCTGTTTATCTTTTTTTCCCTTCAATTTTTTGTGGTATGTGGTTTTACTGGTTGACGTATATAATTTATATTTATGATGAATGAATATGGATGAGAAAGTAAATTGTTTTTTTGTTGTAATATATTTATTGTTGAGAAGTTTTACTAAAAAATGATAAAGTTTTTTTGACTATTTATTGGATTTATTTATGGGGGGCACAGTTGATCGTGATTCATCAGACGATTCAATCATACAAACTGAGGAATCAAGCCTATGAAGACTGTTATTTTCCACTGACTGGGAATGACTCAAAGACAGTTCTGGATTTGGCATTTTCTCAAAACTTTTTGTCCGCGTGGCCCAAAGGAAACGGAAATGACGGGCAAAAGACTGGTGCTCAGAATCGATATCGGGAACAGAGTTATCCCTACAATCTCAGACAAAGACATGTAGTTGAACATGATAATTGGAAACCATCCTGTCCAGAAAATCCTTCTGACTTGAGTAACACACCATTTTTATACACTTTTGGCCAAAAAAAAAATAGAGTAGAGAGAGAATCACAAAAAAAAGATCATGAATCGAAAAGGAAAATGAACATCATTACCTACCCATCAAAATAAATATCCGTTTTTTTTCTTTTAAAAAAAGATAGAGATGAACATTTTCTTTGATTCTTCTCTTGTTGTTTTTTTTGTGCATTCTCGTTCTGTTCTATTGATTTCAATATCCGCCACTTTAAATTTCACCAGTTTTTGTTTAACATTTGGGACTATTATTTTTCTCTCTTTTTTTGAATGGGGCCATAGGGGGAAACATATCCATTGATTTCCGACAGGACATTGATTTAGAAACAATTTTTCGAAATAATGACCAAGTTGAACCGGGTGGTAAATGGTCCCCAGAAGACTGTAATGCGAGACTACGAATTGCTATTATAATTCCATTTCGGGACAGGTGAGTCCATTCTTCATGTTATTAAATTATGTATCATAATTTCCAATTGTTTCTCCATGTAAAAGAACTTTTTTTTCTCAAGTGTTTTGAGCAAATTTTTCTATAAAATCTGTACTGTAAACTGTGAACGGAATTTTGATTAGTTTTTATTAGTTTTTTTGAAATAGACCGTTCATAATCAATAAATTTTTTGGGGGGACGTTTGTGTATGTGTGTGTGTGTTGTATATATATTAATACAAAAAAAAGGTGGAAACATTTAATTAGGATATTATTTATACAAAAAAATGAAGAGAAAATGGAACAAAATATATGTAACATATAAAAACAGGTGGAGGCATTTGAAAACGCTTCTTAGTATTCTCCATCCCATGATTAGACGGCAACTTTTATCATATAAGGTACCTTATACAGATTTTAATATTACACAGAGATATACATATGTATTTTAATAAACACAATTTTTTAAAATTATTATTGATGACTACGCAGACTAATGAAAGAACTCGGTAACATTCTTAAATTTACTTTCTCTTTCTCTCGACTGTCCCTTCTGTTATAAAAAATAACAAACACTGATTTGATTACAAATTTGTAATTTAATTATGTTACAGTTCATTTATATAGTTGTTGCGTCTTCATTTTTAAGTAAAATTGTGTACATGGTACATATTTAAGTACACATATCAAAGCATGGTACATTAGTTTTATTATAATTAATATTTTTTGTCTGATATTTTATCGTACAAAGGTGTTTATAGCCGAACAAGTAAGTGCTATATAAAATTTTTTTAAACAAAAATTGTATTCCACCATTTGATTTTTTTAAATTAAATTTTGTAGACTAGTTTGATATTTGTTTGTTGATATATACAAGCTCATGATTTTTATTTTTGTGGAGCTTTTTGAGATTTTTTATTGTGTGTGAAAAGTGTCTCAACTATAAAAAGCGAGTATGATAAAAAAGATTTGCGTAGGGAAAAGAGATGAGATTATGAGATCGTAAATTGAGATTAATGAAAATATTTTCATGACTAGTTTGGGAATTATACCTTCAATAAGGGCGTCTTGAATAACGCTGCCTTCCTGATGGCTCTTAACGAATCAGCCTTTGGTAATTTATTCATCTTTTTTTTTTATTAAACCAACAATAATTATAATTATATTTTTGGCTTTTCTGGTTTCAATGTAGACTGCGTTATATTTCACGATGTGGATTTGATTCCTGAAGATGATCGTAATTTGTACACGTGCTCTCGAATGGTAATTACATTTATTTTTTATTACTTAAATCAACAATTTTATTGATAGAGTACTCAACTCATCTCTCTCATCTTTTTTTAGCAACCTCGTCATCTCTCAGTTTCCGTTGACGCCCTTCGCTACCGGTAATTTTATTGATGCATTTGAAATTTGAAATTATTATGATAGATGTATAAATAATATCAATAATAATGATTCATTGATTTTTTGTAGTCTGCCATATGCTTCTCTGGTTGGTGGAGTAATATCTATACATGTAGAAGATTTCATTCAGGTAAATAGCTCTTGAGAATACCTTTTAGTGAATATTTAAAATTGACTCGGAAATTGAAATGACTAAAATTGTAAATAATATTTTAGGTTAATGGATTTTCAAACGTGTTTTGGGGATGGGGAGGGGAGGATGATGATCTTTCAAATAGGTAACATTCTATAGAATAAATTTAGAGATGAAGATTAATCTATATTTTTTATTGTGGTTTTCCCTCCCTTGAAGACTTGTGGCAACACATCTTCCAATATTTCGTCCAAACCCGGCGATAGCCCGTTACAAAATGCTCTCTCATGGACGTAGACTACCAAATAAATTTATTGCTCCCTTGATGAAGACGTCAAAAATAAGATTTCATAAGGATGGTCTCACATCCTGTCAATTCCGCCTCATAAAAATGAAAGAGGAGCCAATATTTACTCATTTTCTCATTGACGTTGGGAGGCCGTTATACGTCGTTGAAAATAAGACCCTCAAATTAACTGAAGACCTTCGATTACCAACAAAGTATTTATAGTATCTGTCATTAACTTGTGTATAACCATTTTACTGCCTCTAATGTAATAACTTCCACATGATGGTAAATTACTAATAGTCAAACACACACATGTTATACTGCAAAAAGTAGCAAAAAAGAAGAAAAATTATATACAACAACTATAATGTCTCATTTAGCTGGTATTTAGTCTTGGATCAAATTAATATTGTATTATTTATTATGAACAAATTTAATGTGAGCAGTTTATTATTTTAATGATAATTTCTTTTTCTTATGTTAGACCAACTTTCTTTATAATGTGTAGAAAAGAAGAAAAAATTTGTTGTAATCCTTACAATATCTTTAAGACCAGGTAATGTTTTATTGGAATATAAATAAAGTGGACATGAGGATGGATATGTACGTACATGTATCGTAATGGACTGCTTCCTTTATTATGTCAATTAATTACAATGTACATTCTTATACTAGGAACAGGAGAATGGGGGAGGTTAAAAAGGAGACAAGAAAAAGTGGCCGGTGTATTTGAGGAGAGCAAAGTTCACGTTTTTTTCGGGTTTTCGGGGTTAGGATTTAAGGGGATTTTTTTTCCTCGGAGGGAAAGTATGCTTAAAGTATATACAGATTGTACAAAGGGAAGGGAAAGTGGGTTGGGTTCTACATTATGGGACTACACATTGTCAATGCCCATGTTGTCAATGCCCATATAGTCAATGCCCATGTAGTCAATGCCCATGTAGTTAATGCCCATGTTGTCAATGCCAATAATGTTAATGCCAATGTAGTCAATGCATCTTTCCTCTTAAAGGCAGTCGTCGC
>JAQIVZ010001615.1:0-29844 GCA_034700945.1 Arrhopalites spinosus
TTCGTCATCAGGATGACCAAATCTACAAGTATGCCAAATCTCAAGTCCCAACTCGTTTCCACCCACGTGGTCCCTCCTCGTAAGAATTTTGACTAACTTAACTAACAGTTAGTTACTAACTAATAAAGTACTTATTACCAAAATGTGAGATTTTACAGTTCAGTAGGAATTTCACCTATTTTAAATGAAAATTCAATTATCTTTTTGTGCAACCGAATTACATACACAAAAACTCCCCCAGTGTCTCAAGAGGTAATCAAAGTTGAAAAACTCGTCATAGTTTTGAGCCGATTTCCCTATTGAAATTCGAATTTCAATAGGGAAATCGTCATCATATTTAAGTAGATTCTTTCTCATCAATGAAATTAGAATGAAAGAAGCATGTTAATAGCTGTATTTATAATGATCCCAATGAAGCAGACCACCGTCGGTCGAGTGACCTGGTAATAATGTCCAATTCCAACTCCAATAGGGGCACTTGACCAAAGAAATCTTTTCAAAATTTTATCTTGTGCTTGCCACCTCCAACTTGACAATAACTCTTGACTTTCCGTATAAAATTTTCCCATTCGTTTAAACAGAATTGATAGATACAGTAAACCTGTTTAAAATTCAAAATTAAACATAAAATACACAAGAACAAAAGAAAACATCAAAATCGTTCCACATTAGAATTCTCACCCGTGAATGACACAAAAGCCATCAAAATTGTTCTGCTCCCCTCCAACTGAAAATTAAGACAAAATAGTTAATGTAGTATAATTTAATTTAACTTTTATTTTTAACTTGAATAGTTTTAACTTACTTTTATGGCTCCGTAGATTGCGAAGATAACAGAGCAAGCCATCACCACCTGAAAGACGAAAATATTTTGTCAAGAAAATGAGTATATTTATATGAATTGTTTTAATTATGACTAACCTTGTGACCTGGGAAGAAAATATCTCTACAACAAAAATTAAACATGATTTGTTGTGCTTGAATGGTACGATAGAGAGTCATAAAAATTCGGGGGGAAGTTCTCAACTTGCTTTTTGTCAATCTAGACTCCTCATCAACTGAATTTTGAGACCTTTAAAAAAAATAAAATTTAGTGTCCAAAGTCACTTGAATTTAAAATTTTATTTGTCCTTACATCATTTCCCTTATGATACGTATAGATGGAAAAGCATAAGTGTAGAGTAAGTGTCCATAAAATAGCAACTGCATAAAAACAAAAAAAAAAGATCATGCCATGCATTCATTTTCATTTTTCAAAAAATATTATTAATAATTAAATTTTCTAACTTGAGCCCAAAAGCTTAGCCAAATATGTAGATGAAGGATGACGAATGGTAATCTTATGAAAATTTTTTGCTTTCGTGGATTCTCTAACAGTGAAGTCAGGTAGAAAGGTCGATCCGGGGCTTTGAAAATTAAGACGGTGTTCTGTAACGTAATTAAACCTACAAGTACAATTTTGAGGTAAACCATTAAAATTAATTCCTCTTAGTTAACAAATCTAATGAATTTAGAGTTCATACCCGCAAGAATAATAAATATTTTGCACAGAGTCTCACATCCATTCTTGATGGGAGTTTTGTTTTGAATTACAAATCGAGCTACAATTTATTTACAAAAAAAAAATTAATCACTGATAAAATTTAAAAAAAATGTAAATCTTATCACCTTTGAAATGATTGAAAAACCTAATATAAGTATTAATAAATTCTGGAATTTCTCTCCATCTCAAAAAAGTGTTGATTTGAAGATGAACAGGTATGGCATAGCAGCTGAGGGTATAGAGAAGATGGCAAGTCTTGGCAAGATCAACCTCTCCATCAGATGGAAATAAAAATTGAAGTGTTCGATAGATGAGGAAAATTTCATAACAATTCATTATTATAAAATTAACACAACAAAATACAAAATGTACTTTTGACTGAATAAATTCTACTTTATGTTCCCTCTTCTTCCATTTCAATGGACCTGACCCCGAAATGTACATTAGGGTGACCACAAATGATAAACATTTTTCAGTCTTTTTTGTCAACATTTTGACTTTACTATAAAAAAAATTTCACAGCTCTTTTTCAAATTCATTGAATGAAATTCAGAGTATTCTTTTTTTCAAACTGATTTTTTTTCTAGTGTCCAACATGTCCCTTCAAAGTGTCGACAGTGAGTGACTCGTTTGACTGGTCCCTGTTTTTCATTTCTTTTGCGTTCTTCATTCAGAATTCAACAAAAGTTTGTCATTTAAAACAAAGAATATTATTATCCATTAAAAATTCAAACCCAACGAGTACTTTAGTCAGAAAAACGGTGTCAATTTTTTTTAAACGAGTTACTGATCATATCGATGTGAATTTTATATTAAGTCTTGCTATTTTTTAAAAAAACTTTTCCCCCATTTATCAAAATTGACTGTGGTAATGGTAGTACAATTTTAATCTGGAAATTCTTTCTAATATTTTCTCCATCGTTCCAACTTGACTTGACAACGTGCAGAGGTCAACTTCAGGTGTACTACTGATACAGTAAGTGTGTTTTATTGTGATAAAACTTTTATTGAAATTGTGATTGAGATAGTTATAAAATATAAATGAATGTATTCTTTAAAATGCTAAATAACATTTAATTATAATTATTTTTACATGTCAACCTTATGGACAGTTTAAATAGACATTCATTCTCTCTCCACAAAATGATTAAATATTTTTTTTAATAAAAAAACGCCCCGTGCCGTGTCATGTTAAACTGTCACTTTTTTTACTATTGAAAATTGACTTTGTTTTTTGTAATCGGGTAATCTAATTCGTTCCTATTTTTTGCAGTCTGTACCCGAGTAAAATAATAACTTATGTATATTCATATAAAACAAAACAATAATTATTTTGTTTGTTCGTCCATCATGTTTTTGTACAATTTGAGAGACAAGCAGTTGTGATTTGGTAAAGTTTAATTTTTAATTGAATAAACGATTTATAAATGTTCCTCTCCCTTTACTTGTGTCAACTTTCCAGAGACAGAGAGAGAGGCAATTATTTATAATTGTCACTTTTTACCACAAAAGTGTCTCCACGTAGTCCCAGCCTTTTTTCTTTGTCAATTTTCATCCAATGAACAAGACTGTTGACAGTCTGACGTTAGTAATTCTATATGTACATGACGCCACATCCCACATTCTCCGATTCAACATTGACCAAAGTGACAGTTTTACAAAATAAAAACCATTCTCTAATATTCGGGCATCATGTGTACAATTATTTTTTCAAAGATAAATTTATGATGATTTCAAAACTTTTCAAAGAATTCTAGACTTGTTTTTCATGTCGGTCAAACTTTTACGAGTATTTGTGAGATGAGCATCATGTTACATGTAAATAGTTATTATAAATTTTGATTTTCTTTATATTGAAATGTAAAAAATTAATGAATACGACTCCCTGTCTTTCAAATTGTCTTTTTGGGTTATTTTTTTAAATTAAATCAATGCAAAGTAAATATTTGCATTGTCCATAGAAGTACATTATAGGCTATAGATTTCTAGAGGTCTAAATGCCTTACGGTTCAAAATAATTTTTGAGATGAAAAGGAATCCAAAATAATATTTAGTGACTGTAAAATCAAGTAAAATGGTTTATTTATAGACAAAAAAGGCGAATTTAATTATAATTAAACAATTCTAAAAATAGACAATTTTATTGATATTATCTCCACTTAATAAAGTTGATGAACAATAAGTCTGCATTTTCTTGATGAATTGATGATATTTTATGTAGACAGCAGAAGCGTAATTGCCCCATTGATAACCACAATCCATAAATTTAGAACTGTGGTTTTTTTGACGAAATAATACGAGCTGATATGTACAGTAAGGGGATGAGTAGACTTTAAAAATTTTTTGATCAAGAGCCTCATGGGATCATGTGTTGGAAATGACCTTCCTTGATATGCCAACAATAATTGATCACTTGCCACATAAAGCTGTCCAAGTCTTCGAAATAGAGCACTGAGAACAATAGCATAAAATTACAATGTGAAAATAATCATTATAATAAGACATTTAAATTAACCTCATATGCACCATCACCCCATAAGCAACTAAACCCATTACGATACTTCTTGGTCCGGATAATTTAACTGCTCCATAAATACCAAAAACTGCGACTCCAGTGAAAGAGATTTTGTGTAATGGCATAAAATTCTCTTTAAAGATAAAATTAAAAATATTTTGTTGTACCTGTGCACAAAAAATCAATAATGTCAAATATACAATTTTCAAATTATGAACAATATAAATTAATTAATATTTGTCTTGTAAAAGTTACCTGTAGACAACGATAAATGTACATAAACATTTCAGGTGTGCGAAGAACATTTTTTGTCATTGTGGATGACATTTTTTTTGTACAGCTATTTATACAGACAAGAGTAAATTATCTTGGATAATTAGATTTAATTATAAATTATAATTAAAAAATGTAATACAAATTATTAAAATTAATTGTTACGTCATTTCTTTGAGTATCCAAAATTCAGGGAAAACATAAGCATAGAGAATGCAACCAAAGGAAAGAAGTTGAGACCAAATATTGAGCCAGATGAAGGAATGAATTAGTACAAAGAATAATTTTTGAGAAATTGGCAATGGATGACCTGGTCGAGCCACAATGGATGACAAAAGAAAATGTCGATGTGGTGCTCTCCAAATAACAATATAGTTTTGAATAGTTATCAAAATTGCCAGAATATAAAATACTTTGAGTAATTTCTCACAGCCTATAAAAATAATTGGAAAATTAATAAATTTTAAATTGTAATTATAAATATGTAATATTCAACAACCATTCTTCATTGGCTTTTGTTGTGTAATCATGAAGAGCTCTAAATTAACAAAAATAAGGTACTTATTAGAGTCTCAATTATTAATTATAATTTAGACATTTTACTCAATCTTATAAATTCATAAGATTTTAAATAATGACATCTTTGTAATTTGTGTTACCTTGAAATCGTTCAAAAAAATCCATGTAGCCTAAAAAATAAAATTTAATTAATTTAGTATTCGTCGATAATCATACCTATATAATAATTATCCAGTATAAATTTTAATTAATAATATTTAATTAATAACCATTTATAAAATTAGGGAATTCATTCCATCTAATAAAAAATGTCAATTGAAAACTGAGTGGGACTGAATAAATAAAAGCATTGTAGCCCACACTAATCAAATATGACAATTTTTTCTTTTTCTCGAGAGGCAACAAACTCAGATGAATTATTTGACCAATTAAAAATAGGAAGTAGATTAACATTGTTGAAAATGAGAGACAAAATAGAATCTTTGCCATTTTCGATTTTCCTGGTTGAACACGATTCACCTCCTTATTCCAATTTAAGGGAGTGCTATGACACAAATTTGTCAATTTAGTTGTCATCTTAAAGTATTGTATCGTTTCTTGACTTAACATTGTTAAAATTGTGATTATTTTCACGAGCAAGTCAACTAGAACAATTTATTTAAATTCACAATTTAGACACAATTTTTTCAAAAATTATATGAACTCGCCGACATGAAGACGTTGACTCAACTAAAATTGCTTTTTTTCTACGTATTAAAATACAATTAAATTAAGAAAAAAAAACTAGAAATTGCCTCAAGATTAAAAACTCTACCCTTTATTTTTATTGAAAATAAATATCTAAACTTTTAATGACTGATAAAATGAAAGTGTTTAATTAAGATTCAATTAAATTACAACGTCAGCTCATGACAGTCCTTCCATAATACCTTATAAATCGTCAGTGTACACTACATTGATTATTGTCTCATTTTGAGTATTTAATTATTAATTAATTGTATTAAATGAGTCAAAACATTACAAAAGTATCTCAACACATTTAATATATGGAGGCCATTAAAAAAATTATTTTATTTTTATTTTTGTTCCATAAACTCACAGCCAATTAAGAATTTATCTAGAATTTATCGAATAATGAACTCTTTTATTGTAATTAAACTCCACGTGACCACGTGGAATAAAATATTGATTCATTTTTACTCAATCTAATAAAATTGATTGGGGTCAATTTGATAAAAATAGAAAATGAAGCAATAGTAATAATTTACTCAAATTTGACTCACAACGAAATAATTAATTATCTTTTTTGATTTAGTGCACATATTTCATTGGCTATTTCGTTTAGATACTTTTTTGAGGTAGTTGGGTCCATCATAAATTATATAAGGTTAGTGATATTGAATGGGATCATCCAACGACAAAGTGTCTGGATAATGGATAATGGAGTGAAAAAAAATAGAAAGCGATTAGAAATCTTGATATTTAATAGGCCTCATCATCAATAAAATAATTGGTATCCGTCTACAATTGAAATTTCTCCAGTCTTATTGTTGCCCTTATTTGACTACATGTGATGGTGTCACTTTAAAGAAAAAGTTTTCCTGTCAAAAAGTTCTCCTGCTGTGCGGTACTTATTTAAGGTGTAGTAAGGGATATGACAAATAATTAGAAAATGAGACAAGTTTAGACTGGACAGGTAAAACTGTCCCTCCTACAAAGATACTAATACACTCTCTATATCCATACATACATTTTACTGTCTAAAATTTCTCTGTGGACAGAGAGAGAGAGAGAGAAACTTTTTCGCTTTCGTATTTCTGAGTACCTCACTCAAATCCCGTTTCACTTGTGACCCAGTAATACATTTCTGTGAGGATTTTAAGGGAAAGGATTTTAATGAAATAAATTTAAAATATTTTTGTTTAATTTTAAAATATTCTAGACCAAATACCTTCTCCAATCTTTGTTGTACATCTTTGACAATCTTCAAAATCTGACTCCATCAAAATATTTATTCCACTGGCTACACCACACACGAACCAGTCTCAATTTAATTCTTGTCCAGCAGAGCTTCGAGTCGGAGTTCCAGTGATTAGTGTTCCAGTGGACAGGTTTTCCAGTGTGTTGACTTTTAAAGTTTAAAATTAAATTGTCTTGAAGATTTACAGACAATTGTCTCCAGTTCCAATGGTGACTCTGTGCAAGTGAAAATAGTTGAGATTGGTACGTGAGACGAGGAAGACATGGAGATTATTTCAGTTAAGGTGAGTTTAATATTTTAATTTGAATTTTAATTGATTGTGTAAAATTTAATTTAATTCACATTCTCACAGTATCTCCTCTTCGTCTACGTTTGTGTCATTACATTGAAAAATGGAGGAGTCTCTGGAGTGGACTCTGGATCCAATTTTTCCAAATTACTTCATGATCATTTAGTGTCAAGAAGAGGAGGAGGAGGAGGAAAACAAAATGGTGGTTCTAATTCAAAATTATCATCACCTGGACCATCAAGAGTTCCTCCTATTTCGGCTGATCAACAAAGTCCAGCTGAGGATCGAATTTTTTTTCCTCCCTACAAATTCCCTTTTTGGGGTCTCCCTTATGGCGTGTACAGTAATGGTGGTTTCTTCAATCCTGGCATGTTTCCTTTTGTCCCAGGCGGTCCTGCTTTCCCTGTAATTAAAAATTGAATATTAAAATTGAATATTAAAATTAATTAGTTAAAATTAGTTAGTTGAAATGACAAATTAAAATAATGTGTAATTATTTTTAGCCCTATGATGGAATATTTGGGGGACCCTTTGGACCAGGAGAATTTCCAGGTAGAGAAAGATGAAATGACAATTTTATTAATAGAATGAAGGTGACTTGATTACGGTGAATTAAAATTAAAATCTTGTTAAAATTGTAGGAAGTGGACCCACACCATTCAACGGTGGTCCTGCCACGTCAACATCACCCTCATCACCATCACCTTCATCAATGGCCATGTATGACCCAAATGCCAAAGCAACATCAAGGAAAAGTGGTAACAGTCGAAGTACTCGTAGTCAAAAAGAAGAGCCGCAAATGTCCCAAATGCCACAATTTCAAGACTTACCCCAACTCCCCCCAAATTTCCCCTCCCCTCCCGTCTACGTAATGGGCAGTGGAAGTGAACCAGGCTATGCAATGTATGGACCCAGTTATAATTATGGTGGCAATAATGTTTATCTCCTCAAGCCACCGGGTATGGGCTATGGACAGTCGCCAATGTATAATGCCATGTCTCCCATGACAGCCATGTCCAGCATGTACAGACCCATGTACAACTACAGTCCTTACGGCTACAAACCTCAAGACACAGTCACGAGTGACACCAAACCGGCTGCCTCATCAGAAAAATACAAGAAAAATAAGAAGAGGAGGAAGAAGAAAAAGTCAAAGAAATCTAAAAAGTCTGACGATTGTTGTTGTTGTGACAAGGAAGAAGAGGAGGAGAATGATTGTGATGAACAAGATTTGAGTCATTGTAATTGTCCTGAAACTAAACCAAGTCCAGACAATGAAGATGAATCTCCCTCTGTTTATCAAGGCTATCCCTCCATGTCAATGCAAGGATACAATATGCCCATGAATGTACCTGAAACAACAACATCAGCACCTGCTGATAATAAACCCGCATCTCAATCAACTAGTGACAAACCGGGGTCTCCATCAAATGGAGATCAAAATTCTAATCAAAATTCAATCAATCCACAACAACAACAGTATCCACCTTATAATCAACAAATGAACAACAACATGCCACCACAAACTCCGAATGGAATGCAACCAATGTACAATATCCCACAACAACCTCCTCATGGGCCCATGCCATATCAATCTTATCCAGAAGGACCCATGGACCAATCAATGCAATATCAGATTGACCATCATGGACCACCTGACTATAATCATGGACCAATGATGTCAGGGAGTAGTCATAGACCACAATTTACACCAAGTCAAAGATATCCTCGTCAAATTGGTCCCATGAGATATCAACCACTTCATTTGCCCTACAGAATTCCTCCACCTTCACGTCCACACCCAATGAGATCTCCTCCCTATAGGGCACCACCACCACCTAGAATTCCAGCACAACCACAAAGATATCCCATGAGATTACCTGGACCACCTCCTCCCATTCAAATTCCTCCTCAAGAATATGCAAAAAGTCAAGATCAAATTCCGAAACAACCTCCACCACCCATTCCAATTATTCCAGAAATAATTCAACCACCCCAACCTCCAATTCCACCCATCCCACCACCAATTCCACAAGTTAGTTATCCTTCAGAACAAAATTATGAAATTTATAGGCCGCCACAACCTGGACAACCAGGTGTGGAAGGACACAGTCCAATTTTGGGTCATTATGATAATGACAATGATGGTGGACCACCGTCTCCTCCGTCTATTCCTGAACCCCAACCAATTGCTCCAGTTCCTGCTTACAATGAGCCAATTTCTCCTCCCAGTCCTCCTGTGTACAGTCAGCCTGATCCACATTCACAGAATGAGTACCAAGATAATGATAATGCGGGGACTTATAGTAATGAGGAACCCCAAATTACTCAACAAATTGTTCCGAGTTATGCTGAACCCACCTCTCTGAGTGACTACGCTCCTGTTGAATCATCTCGTGACTACGCTCCCGTCGAATCATCTCAGGACAATTATAAAATGGAATCTTCATCTCCAGTACAAAGTTTTAGTAATCGCCATCTTAATTTAAGTACTCGTTCTCATATTGAGAAAGATGATCAAGATGGAGATTCGGAATCTCAGTCAACTTTTTTGAACGAGAGGAATGATGAAAATATGCAATACAAGACGATGATGTTTGATAAACCTGGGGACAATACTTCTTATAGAATTGGCGTCTACTCCCAAAGTTCAGGCTCGGGGGCACCGTCTTCAGCTTTTGCTGCTGTTGGTCCCAAAAAAATTATGGTTTTTTCAAGTACACCAACTAATAATAATAATAATAATTTACATCATGATAATTATTCACCAAGACCAGTTTACAAAAAACAATTTCAACAATCCAATTTTCATCAAGCACATGACAATCAACCCCTTCATCCTTTAATTGGTCCAGCTGGATTTAATTTGAGGGGAATGTTACCTGGAGGAATGGGGAGTGGTAATGTTGCTTTGGGATTTGTTGAGACTGTTGATGAGAATGAGGAGGAGGATGGAGATGATCGAAAAATTATTAATAAGACTGATAATATTCGTAAATCTTAATTGAATTATTATTAAAATAATTATTGTACATTTTAAAATTACTATTTTTAATTTTTATTTAGGTACAATATGGTGCATGCATTTTACAATTTTTGTTGTATATTTTATTTGTGTAAATATAATCCAGATTTTTTCTGTATTATTTTGTGGTGAGGAATTTTATCAACGACAATTTCCGCTTGACCACTAAACAAGGAAAAGATTTTATGAGATTCAACGAGCAAGAATTTTTTCGTGTGTCCCTTTCTTCCGTCTTGTTCTCATCATTTGACTTCAATTCATTTTTTTATGAATTCAAGTTGAGTTGCAAGCCATAACATTTCTAGGAATTTATGATTAGTTTTATTTTTAAAAAACTTATTTTATTTGTAGAATCTTACTCGTATTTTTAAAATAAATCGTTCCAAAAAAAACATTTTAGTAAATTATTTTGCCTACTTTTCATGTCCCAACTTGTCTATCTGTAAAAAGGAAAAGAAATAAGGGTCTCAATAAAAGATCATGTAGAAATATTATTTATCTACAGTGAATAAGTTACTTATACTTGTTATAAGTATATTCTCACAAAAATAATGTTGGGCTAAGAATAAAGTAAAAATGTTTCATTAAATGAACCATGTTAATTGAAATTAGTCAGCAGACTCGTTTAAAAACTGAGACCTTTTGTTTTCATGGGTGTACATACAATTTATTCCTTGAATTACAGTCACAACGATTATCGAGTGAATGGTGTTTGTTTCCCATAAAGACAAGCTCTCATGAGTACAATGCATTACGTACACAAATCCTATTTCTAGGGATTAAGCACTAAGTACGTAGTGCGTTCATGGAAGGAACAAAAAATTTATTATTATTTTAAAAGTGCACTGGAACGACTAATTGGAGCTTGAATATACAAAAATTTAAATTTAAATAGGAATTTCTTTTCCATCTCCATTTCAGTACTGTCTATGACAAATTTGTATGCTGTACGTCAAAAGATTCATTGGGTCGCTTGGTCAGTGGGAACTTCTTTGATTGTGTCTCGATTGAATTTTCAATCTCAATTAATCTTCGTATGGTTGATTATTCAAACACTGCTCCCAGTCCGGCCAGAAATTTTTTCTCATTCTCCAACAAAACTCGACCAGATTTGAGTGATTTTCTGTGTACATATTACTAGTCAATTAAATGTTCCCATGTTTATTAGTTAATTAAAATTAAAAGTACAAGGTTAACCTTTAATGGCCTTTTCATACGGAGATCCATCCATGTTCCAAATTAATTGAGCTAGCATTGCAAATGCTGTACAGTCTAGTTCTGAGGGTTTGTCATTTACGAAATAAGGCTTTGTACCTGTGGAACAAATTAGTAAAAAAATTTATTTTAAAAAGTTATTTTAGATGCTATTATACTGTAGTTAGTAGTTTATAAAAAGAAGGACAAAGACAATTTGAAAATTTACCCAAGAAACTGGACAAGGCAGCTAAATCTGCAATGACTTCTTCCGTCACATCCCTTGGACTCTTTTTACCAATGCCATGAAACCAGGAAGCCTGTTCTACCGTCTTGCAAACCTTATTTTTAAAACAAAAATAATTACATAAAATTTTCTACTGGCTCTCATTAATAGCTTAAAATTTTCATTTTTAAAGTTGTTTATAAAATTCACTGAAAATTGTTCAGTAAATACCTGAGGGACCATTTGTAACGTTCTTGATGGTAGTAACTGAATTTCATTTAAGCTCCGAGCCCCATCGTAGACCCATCTCCAAAGAGCAATCCCCCTAATTCAAAATAATATTAAATTGTACATCTTCTGTCTTATAAAAACTTGAAATGATGAGTAAATTAAAATGATGAGAGATATACCAGTAAAGGTGATGTTCTAGGAGATGAGTGAAAGCCCGAATATTGGCCTTAGTTTCCTCATCTTGACCTTTGTCCACCTCTAGACTGTAACGTTCGATCAAGAATCTCATACAATTTTGAGAATCACAAATATCCTCCAAGTCTAAAGTTATCCAAGGAGCATCTGAAGTTCTAACCTCTAAACAGTTAAAGTCTACCTAAATTCACAAAGTTTAAAAAAACTTTTTAGAAAAATGCACAATTTTAAATTACAACTAAAATAGTTGTAATTAAAAAATGAGCTTCACCTCATATTTAACTGCATGAATTCTCAGAAATGTTTCCAGTTTCAAGGGATATGGAGCAATACAAGGAGTTTTACGGCCTTTTAAAAAGTTAAAATTAATAGGACAACATTTTAGCCGTATGATTTCGTAGACTAATAGAAAAGAGACGATCATTTTATTTATACCTCTGGGACATTGATGAAGAATTAAGACACCGTCGGGAACATTTTCATTGGCACCTGCTGTCGAGATTCGTTTTTTAGTTGCATTTCTGAGTTTCAAGCTTTCCTGAATAGCTCGATCCCTTGAAGTGTCTGATCTAGCCATGAGAGAGTAGAGGTACCATGTGAAAAATCCTCCAAGTGACACAGCTAAATAAATTATAAGGGTTAAAAAGTCGACAAGACCAAGTATACGTATATCAATAACTCAATTAATATAAATGGTTACTGTACCAGCTGTGATAGAGACTGCCACAATGATATGTCTTTTGTCCGCAGGAACTGAAAAATTTTCATATATTTTTCTGAAATCCCAATTGAACATTTCTCTCCAACCTTTTACAGGTGGTTGAGCTTGATGAACAGATTTTACAATTTGTTTGGAAAAAGTAGCAGATACTCTATCCGACATTGTGACTCGTTTTTTTAAATACTTAAAATTTAATTGTCAATTTAATTTGAGCTCTAATTTGTGCTAGTGGGGATGAGAAATCGATTTGAGTGAAACACAGAGCAAGTGTACTTGCTCTGTGGGCATGAACAAATTGCAAAAACAATTTATTGATAATTATTGTTGAAAAGTAATTGTTATTAAATTTTGGCTAGTTGCTCTGACACTATTATCTAATCCTATTTAAATTTTTCCAGGTAGTAAATCCCATTTACTAAATACCCGTGTCCAAAATTACATTTTCAGTTCATGCTTGGATGGAGACAACAAATTAAAACAGCAGAAATTTAGAAACATATAATATATTTTATTGTTATTTAAATATAAATTATCAAGTATAGTTAATTGACAGGATAAAATGCATAATACAGATACAATACTGTACTGCCAAAAAAGTTTTTTAAAAGTATAAAAAATTCGTACAATTTTAAAGTTTAAATTATTAAGTTTGTTTTTAACGCATAATGTTTCTTCAGGGCAGAATCACCGTGAAAGCTTGGACAGCACAAAGCTCCTGTAAAATTAAAATTAAAAAACACCTTGATGTTAGTTAAATACACAAATTATGTACTGTATTATTTGTACATCACAACAAACAAAGGTATTATTTACGTATACAAAATTGACTAGTCACGGAGAATGTCTACATTTAAAAAGAAATAAGTGACAAACCATTATAGTAAAGACGGCTAGCACAGTCCTTGCCATATCCAGCAAATTTGCTCTTTTTTCTGTAACACAAAAGAGTAATATTACAACAAAATTATATAACATTTAGTATATTAACTAAATATAGTGTTTGTGTACAACTCTTGATTTTGTACCGTCCTAAATAGACTTCACGCAAAAAATTTTTTTTTAGTTCAATGAAGAGCGAGCGTAAAGTGAATGTAAAAGAAAATCCTTATGAGAAAAAGTACTAAGGCATTGACAAGTTCCTCTGAATTCATTGAAAAGATTGAAGGCATGAAATTATGATTAGTTTTATAACAAAGAGAAAGAGATGACTATCTGTTCACTCCTCTATACAGAAGCTTTTCATCATTACTCACCCGTACGAATATGCAAAACACCCTTCCGGCATCTTGTGTGGTAGCCATGAGATTTGTTGTAAAAAGTTACTTTCCTTATGATTGCACACTGTCCATTCTTCAGCCCAAACACAAAAAAATTAATACAAAATAAATATTTCAAAGTGGCATAATTATTTTTCAAAATTGTTCATTTTTCATACCTTCTGTGCAAATAGATTTGGCCATTTTAAAAAAATTGGCTGGTTTCAAGGGTTTTAAACTATGGCAAACACCAGCACCACCCGGGAGTAAAGTATTTCCCCCGATTTTTCGACGACAACCAGTTGGGAATCGTTTCAGACCTAAATATTACGTACAAATCACCATTTCATTTTTACTGTTGAATATAAATGATTGAGATTATTTCGATTGCTTTAATATTCGAAGGAAGACTTACCAACAGAATTAATGTGAGCATGGTGATCTCTCTCTCTTTCTGCACAAACTAAGATGAGTAAAGCACTGAAAATGAGAAAAAATAGGAACGGCACTCTCATCTTCGTTGGGTTAATTTTTGAAAACTATGAGACAATATTAAAAATTGAATCAAAGTAATTTGAGAGTCCTATGATGATGGAGATTAGGTTCTCTTACACAATATTTCTAGTGAAGAATGAGAAACAGATTTTAAATCACAAACTATACACGAACTGATGACTGGCTCACAATGGTTGACTGTGGCTGACTCCAAGACTGAAACTATGTTACAAATGAAGGAAAGTGAAACCTGGGAAGCAGTGAAGCATTCAAAAGAATTTCCGTTCATAGCACACGTAACGTTTACAGTGTAAAAGAACCATGTCAAGATTTAAAATTTATACACTGTATAGTGTATGGCACAACGGTTACAACTAAAAGAAGTACCTAAAAGCCACAGAGCCTAAATTTTAATCTGGCTTCTTTTTTTCTTTTTATTTTTTATAAAAATAAAATGATAACAAATACTAGGTTAAGGTTGTTGTATCGCTACGTGCAGAAGAATCATTTTTTCCAACATTGTACCACGCGACACTGGACCCTCAAAGGGAGCCTCCAGCCAAATAATGTTTTTGTGGTTAGGTTAATGTGCGCATGCAAATGATGCAAATAATTAAGTATACTCACTTTCATGTTAATTTTCTAACGATAGTAAGTTATAAAAAAAATTCTTAAAATTATAGTAGTAGGATGTTAGCTTATCCAAGTTAAAGCATTTAGGCCTAAGCCCATAACCTCACAATAAACAAATATAATATGGTTTATATAATTGGTACATTTAGAGTGGCCATGTGTCCGGATTTTGCCCGGACATGTCCGGAATTTGAGACCTCTGTCTGGGTGTCCGGGCCAGATGTTTCGAAATCCGGACTATGCTTTAACATAGGTGTCCGGATTTTTTCTTAAAATAAATTTAAACTAGGTATTTGTCCGGATTTTGCGCAATGTCCAGATTTGGGGTATCGAAAACCTGGCCATATGATATTGACGTACATTATGAGAATGGACCACCGTTTCCTCCATCTATCCCTGAACCCGAACCAATTGCTCCAGTTCCTGCTTACAGTGAGCCAGTGTCTCCTCCCAGTCCTCCTGTGTACAGCCAGCCTGATCCACATTCACAGAATGAGTACCAAGATAATGATAATACAGGGACTTATAGTAATGACTCATTAGTAATGTAGTAGTAATGAGTCATTACTAATAAGGAACCACAAATTAATAAGACTGATAATATTCGTAAATCTTAATTGAATTCTTATTAAAACAATAATTGTTTTAATAACAATAATTATTATTGTACATTTTAAAATTACTATTTTTAATTTTTATTTAGGTACAATATGGTGCATGCATTTTACAATTTTTGTTGTATATTTTATTTGTGTAAATATAATCCAGATTTTTTCTGTATTATTTTGTGGTGAGGAATTTTATCAACGACAATTTCCGCTTGACCACTAAACAAGGAAAAGATTTTATGAGATTCAACGAGCAAGAATTTTTTCGTGTGTCCCTTTCTTCCGTCTTGTTCTCATCATTTGACTTCAATTCATTTTTTTATGAATTCAAGTTGAGTTGCAAGCCATAACATTTCCAGGAATTTATAATTAGTTTTATTTTTAAAAAACTTATTTTATTTGTAGAAGCTCACTCGTATTTTTAAAATAAATCATTCCAAAAAAAACATTTTAGTAAATTATTTTGCCTACTTTTCATGTCCCAACTTGTCTATCTGTAAAAAGGAAAAGTTTCTTCACTGCACTTAGAGACAGACAGACGTATTAAAAATTTGATGGAATAAAGATTTCTCGTCTCTCAAAATCTCCAGTCGTCTGAGTCTGATATGAAAGATTGCGATTGTAAAGTTGAAGGGAAAAAGGGGATGAAATGAGGGGAATGGAAAAAAAATTAATTACAGATTCACAGATCAAAAAGATTCAATTCGGGAGTGTCGTGTGTGATTCACAAGCTGCTAATGGGCTTGTAGTTGTCATTGTCATCCTTCCCTACTTTTTTTGCTCAACATTTTAGCTTTTATTCCTCTCTCTCTCTCGGGCAGACAGAGAAAGATATGAAGGAGAGATTTGAATCCATTAGGGAACACAAACAAGATTTTTTTCCCCTTTGATCTCACTCTTATCATCAAATTCAAAATTGAAATGAAGATTGATGATAAAATCACAATTCTAATTAACTATACCTATCCATTTGTACAACAGTTTCCATTTTTTAAAGTCTTATGTGTACAAGGGCCTCAAATACAGATAAAGGGTCTCTTTTTATTTTCCCTTGTGTTTTTTCTGTACAGAAAATAGCAAAAAGAATTATTTTATTCCAGTTTTAATTTGTCTCATTTTATTTTGCGACAGCTCGACGCCACTTGACTTTTTAGTTGCCCTTATTGCCAAATAAAATTAACAGAAGCGTCTTCACGTGTACCCGGCTGGTATTTAATTGTAATTATAATTAACCCGATCAAATTTTTCATGAATTTCATGCTCATACAAACTATTCAAAATACCTTTTACTTGGTTTAGGCATAACAATTGCTAGAATAATAATTACAGTAAAGAATCTGTGAATTTCTTAAAACTTGTTGTTGTGTCTCAAAAAAATCCAGTTAATCCAGCTCCTCTCAAATTCCCTTTCAACTGGGGATAATCTGTACCCCTGTAAGAGAGAGAGAATATTTAAATGATGGGATGTACACACAGACTGTGGTATGTTGATGGGTTATATAAATCCCCAAAAAACTTCCCGTTTTTTCAATTGCATCTTGCATCTCTCTCTCTCTCTCTCTCTTTGTGGCTGTGAAATCTTTTTTATAGATATTGTGGCACTCTTTGTTTGTTTTTCTTGTTACTCTTTACTTGCCACTGGATCAACTTTTGTGTGTTTGGCTTTTTCAAATTCTTTCATAGTCTCTCTCTCGTTTTATCCTATTTTTTTTAGTTTCACAGTTTAAATTCCAATGAATGAAAAAAAAAGAAATAAACTTTTACACTCCCTTTAGAATTCCCCTTTTATTTTTTTATGGCCACACAGAGACCTCGTTCCCTGTACAGTAATTACAGTCCACTTTTTTAAAGGGAGGACAAGACAGTCAAATGAGTTTGAATATTGTACAGAGATGCAGAATGAAAATATACTAGACTATTTTTAAAATGAAGGGACTTTGACTTTGCCAATAAAGTAGAAAAACATGAACGGAGCATGAATTATTGGAATTTGGAGAGACGACAACTGAAATAATAAATTAAAAGGGTCTTTAATTGCTTACATAAGAAGGAATATTTATTTCCTGTGAGAATGATGTTCCATTTAAAGACTTTAATGGAGGAGAGAGAGAGAGAGAGGAATAATAATTTAGAGATGAATTATTTTTTATTAATCTTCATTTAAATATTTTCATTTTGAAATCACCACATAGTACAGAATACGACTTTCGACTTTTGTACGCTCCTTCGACCAAGAAATTATTGAGTGGCGTCCAGGAGAAATTAAAATTATAAAATTTAATTGTTCTTCAAGTCTTTAATATATATATTAATAAAATTAAATTGTAATGTCAATTTTAAAATGGACAAAATCTAACCCAAATTATTTTTAAAAACAAGGATTTGACCTCGGTACCAAATTAAATTTTGTATTTTACAAAGAAACTGAGCATTCCATTTTCTTGGAGACTTTCCATGTAATGGAACTTGGACGAGAGAGAGAGAGAGAGAAACAAATTGTATTTTAGTTTTTTATGTATGAGAAAAGTTGGTAATTAGAAGGAGAGATTGATAAATTTAATACTCCATGAAATTGTCCCAATTCTTCTTCTTCAAGTCTTGCCACACAAATGAGGTAAATGTATCCATGTCAGGCTGGGGGAGGGGGGAGTGGATACAAGAGCTGAAGGAAATCAAAGAGTTTAGTTTTATTTTAATGATTTTCTATTTTCTCCTCTTCCTCTGTTATCACAGTCTTTCTCTCAGTTTTCTTTGTAGTTTTGCAAGAGGATAGGAAATATTAATTGAGCCGGGTAGTGAAAATATTATAACTCTCTCTCTCTATTGTAGATTAAAATGAGTCCTTGAGCTTTCAAACTATTTTCTCTTGTTCTCCCTCTCTCTCTTTTCTCATGTCATTTTAATAGACAAAAAACAATTTTTCGTGGAACGATGCGGGTAGTAGCCTTCAAATTATATTTTACATGTCACCATAAAATTCTCTCTTTTCAATTTCAACGACCCATTTTTTGACCTTGAGTCCTCACACTCCTCATTATTTTTATTAAATAGTACAAGTTGGACGCCATTTAATATTTTTAAGCCAGTTTTAGCTAAAAGGAAACTTTTAGGATTCTTTAGGGATTTTAATTTTAGTGTAAAAGATGGAGAAATTGTATTAAAATGACGAGCTATTTTGTGTACACTGTACAGACAAGGACAGTTTGTGATTTTACACATTTATAAAAAAAATAATTTTAATTTCTCCTCAACTTCCTCTCGCAAGACGCTCAAGTTCATCGACCACTAACAAAAATTGTTACGTATCGTTAACTCCCAAATTGAAGAGGAAGAGACGGTTAGTCTACTAAGACGGAAAAATTCCTTCAACTAGTTTTTTTGTTTGTTCATCTCAAGTAGGTTCAGAATTTGTTGTAGAATATTTATCTGGCTTTTAAAAAAAGAAATTAAGGTGCATTGTAGATTGCAGTGCATGCACCAAACAAGAATTTTTGCACATTTGCAAATTATATGGAAAACATTTTTTTGTGGTTATAAAATAATATACAAAACTCGAATCTAAAGTAGTATTTGTTTTATTATTTGTAAATAAGAGAGCTCATGTTTTTATTGTTTCTCATAAAAAACATATATTTTACATTGTCCAAGGTTGCAAATTTAAATGGTTTTTTAACAATTCCATAAAAAAATAAATATTTGTATAATATTTTTCACTAAAAAAATATTTTATTTTACTAAAAAAACTCTCACTCATATTCATAACACTTTAATATACCAAAACTCAAAAACTAGCCTGGCCAGTTTCAACCCTCAAATATTTTATCTAAACCGTAATGTAATATTACAGTGGGTACAGGTGCAGTCTAGAATTTAATACATGTTTAAGGTATTGATTGCAAATTAAAGATTGCCAATTTTTTTTATTCCCTTTTGCTTACTCGTACAGTCGTACACCCCTCCAAATTCAGAGGCAATGGACTAGAGACAAGCAAAAGTTCACAAAAGTTTCAACTTTTGCCTCAAGACTCCAAGTCTTGAGCCATAAAATGGGAATCTTTTTTGAGTCTCAAAAAGACGAGTACTCACTACAGGAAATGTTACGTAAGAGCCACAAAAAAAACATTTTTTTACGATCATCTGGCATTGACACTATCCATTCAGAAGGAATGACTTGAACAAACAAAAAAAAATTGAGAAAAAGGACACAAATAATTTTTAAATCTGTACAAACATAATTGCACAAGTAGAAAAACTACATCTGGACAACATTCTTCCCCCCTCCATGTCAACGATTAATAGTTATGAGAGTGCAATAGAAAATAACACATGAAAGTTAATAACATGGCAATGAAGCACAATTTGAGTCTCTCAAAATTCTCTAGTTCAAGTCCACAACAGAGAGAGAGAAAGAGAGGAAACTCTTTTGGTGTTGTCAATTCAGATAGAAATTGAAGGTACTGGTTTTTTCTCTGTGTGTGTGATGTGTTGCATTTCCTCTTTTTCAAGTCAGTTCCCTCGTGGGCTTCATACTGTGTAGAGGTCCCATTAAAAAATTCCTTGTCTTCGTACACTAGTACGAGAGTCCCTCTGTACGGACCATTTTAGTAGGGGAAAGTCCTTTTTAAAAAAAGTTTTCAATTTTTTGACTAAATTTTAACTTGTGTGGTCGTTACAAGGAAGTGACAAATTAAAGTTCTGACATTTTTTTTCAAAGGAGAGAGAAAGAGCAATGCACTGGAGATAAATTTTCAGGATTGGGTAATTTTTTTAAATTTAATTTTAATTATTTTACAATTGAAGCAAGAAAAGTTCCAAAATATATTTCTTTGAATTAATTACGGCCAAAGAGCATAAATTTCTGTGAAAAGGCGTCCAAGTCATTTAAGTAGACTAGCCAGTACATTTAACTTTGTATTTATAAGGCAATCACTACCGGAAATGAGGATACTCCAGATAAAATGACATTCTAAATAAAATGATAATTGTAAAGCAAACCATCTTTAAATAGACAATAAAAATTAAACTGACAATAAACTTATTGTTGATAGTTTAATTTAACCTAGTAAAAAAAATTAACTAGACCTCAAATGTTTCAAAAAAAATAAATTTGTTTATTAAATTGTACATTGAAAGAAATGTCGAGTCTAGTTGAATTTTAAATATTAAATTAAATTATATTTCCATAATTTGGACGCCACTTGTACATTTTTGTGCCGCGTAGTCACAACGTGGCTCACAGTAGTTGAGCCAAAAAACTGTTGAGGAACAAAACAGAATAAATTTTTAAATTCAACGACACGATTCTATTTCTCCATTCCTTGAAATCAGATGAGTCGCTTCTTTTTTTTGCAAATTTTACCACATTCCACAAAAAGAGAAGAATAATTTTACTGTAAGCATCAATATTATTTTGCACACTCCCTTGATTCCCTTCTGAGATCTCAAATGACTCGTAATTTTTGCAACTCGTAGGACTCTCCTCCTGACCATACAAAAAAATAGTTTTTTTGGGTATGAAATCACATTTAAAAAAAGGATGAAGGCTAGAGAGAGAGAGAGCTACAGATAGTCGTCATCTCATTCACAAAGACAACAAAACGTGAGAGGGTAATTTGACAACATTTTGTACTCAAGGCAAGGTTTAAATTACAAAACCTCACACAAATTTTTTTTCTATGTGTATATAGTTTAGTACCATACTTTACATTTTTTTACACTCATCCCCTTTTTGCTGAGTCGGCACATTTTCATTAAAATTCTGTAGAAGACTAAGAGAGAGAGAGATGCCATGAAATCTAACCGCCTCTGTGTCACGTCTTTTCCACAGTGGAAAATGTTAAGGCACATCAGAAGAGAGAGAGAGAGAAAAAAAATAATTTGTAAATTTTCCAACCAGCCTCAAATTGAACATGTACATTTTACTATGGAGGTAATACTCTTTAACCATTGAAGGCTAAGGCCAATGCAAATGTTATTTTTGAGACTGTGGTGAATGGGCAAGGGAAATGGGCTGTGTCAGGAGTTTTGTGTACAGTCAAAGCTTGAGCTTTTACACAGAGAAGAACTCCACGGCCCATTAAATCACCCCATGGGTATGCACATAATAACAGAGGCCAATTTTATAATTGTGGGCACCACCAACATGAGGGTAACATGTATCCTGCCCCTCGTCTACAGTCAATTTCAACAGTTCTCTCTCTCTTCTTTCTCACTTGGGATGAATGTCACAATTAATACTCTCAATCTCAAGGTTATGACCAATGGCAGCCACCCTCATCATAAGTCATAAACATATTTATAGGGTTTATTTATACACCCCTCCTTCTCCCTCCCCCCAAAACAGTTTGGTTCCTTTTAATTGCAGTCAAGTGGACGACCACTAATAATTGTGGCAATGGATTATCTTGTTTATGTTTATTTTAACATTTTTTTTCATTATTTTTCTATAGAGAGAGAGAGGTGAAAATGATTTTTTTATCGTGTCTTGTCCACACTTTGTCAATTATTTTTAATTGTTTTTTTAATGGTAGACACAAGTCTGGAATTTGATAGACTTGAGACTTGTGTACATTAGTGATTGTCATTACTTAATTTTGACTTTGTGTAATAAAGAACCCAATAAATTTAACGATTGGTAATGGTCTTGGTGGCCTGTATTGACTAATTAGGCGAATTTAGTTCAAGTGGCGTCCAAGTTGTGCAATTTTGAGTGAAATTTTAGTCAATATTTAAATAACAAGGAATAAATTAAGAATTATTAATTAATTACTTTAAATTGGATATTGATAAATATTAAATATGGGAAATATTACAAGAGATAATTTTCCTGGTCAATTTTATTGACCTTGTTAAATAAAACAAGTACGCCATTCACTAAAAAATTTAGTACAGTTCCGTAAAAATTAAGGAATTTATAATTTATTTTGTGTCAACAGGAAAAAGAGTCCGATGCAAGTTTGTTTTGGAAACTCCAAAGGAAAATTAATTTTGAAAAATCTTCTTCATTTACAAAAAAAATTGTATTGAAATTATCTGCCTTGACTTGACATTGAAAAATTTGTCTTCTGTATAATCAAATTGACTGTCAAAAGGAGACTGACTTTTTTTTTGTCGGCTCTCAAATCTTGTCAAATTTGACTTATGTAGGGTCAAAGTAGCAAGTGGGGGAAGAAATAAGAAAAGAAAATTGATTTGACCATCAAAATAAATTTTTAAATGGTTAAAGTTTATTCCTGCTGAATAAAATGTAAAGAAAGAGTTTTCATTTTATTAAAATGAGTGGAGCCCTCATAAAAAGTGACAAGGCCTCTTTGATGAGGCACAAGATGGGCTACATGCATTTAATTATTGACACAAACAAAAAATTTTATCTACAAATGACAACTGCAGCATGAGACAACAACAACAAAATATTTTCCAGAAAAAAAACACGAGTCCATGGACTCTGCGGCTGATTTAGTGCCAGTGCCATGCCAGTGGTGATAATCAGCCCGAGAAAAAGATAAAAAAATACTTTGATCCAGTTTCCATTTATAGAACAGAATTTGTGTTAAAATTGTGGACATGTGAAATTTACACGAAATTTATAAAAAGAAATAAAAATGAGTCTCTTTGTTGTCATTGGACAAAAACTTGCCACAGATTAAGTAAGAGCAAGTTGAGATTTTTTTTGAGTGTGGATTTTAGACTGATGGAACAAGTGTAAATTTTTAAGTGTGTTTTGTGTAGTGTCTAAAGTGTTTTTTGTTTACTTTTTGATAATCTTTGTGACTCAAAATATTGAAGAGGAGACAAAAACTTTTCACAGATGACACATTTTTCAGTGACAGATTCGGTGGTTTAAAATCATATTTTGAATCTTTCTCTCTATTTTTTGGATTCTTTTAATTTGTGTTTCCTTTTCAAATTAATATTTGTGCAAGTTCAACCCCAATCAACAATTTTTCAGCCGGTGAGTCCGTCACTAGAGAAAGCTAAATTGTACTAAGAAAACCATCTACAAATCTATGGATTAAATGAGATTCATGTGAAAAATAATTAAAAGAAGTAAGAATGATTTGTTGTCGCAAGTACGGCAAGTGGATTTTTAACATCACTCTGCTCTGCATTCGTGAGTACATTTTTTATTATTTAATTGTTAATTAAATTAAATTATTTTAAAGATGTGATACATTCGTCAAAAAAACAATAAATATTTTGAATTAATTCGTTCAGTTCAACGCCGACTGGACAATTTGTCAAAGATAATCCCGGTAATTAAACTGAGGGTGATTTTTCATCTATTCTGGTTTTGTAGGAACGATATAGCAATTTATCTGAATTACAATTAAATATTAATTACAAATATTTGACAAAAGTTCAGTACAAAATCACATGCTCTTTAAGGCATCAAAACTGAAAGTGAATAATTAACTCACAAAAATTTCATTGATGAAAAAAAAATAACTGAAAAAAATGAAATTGAACAACTCCCATGCAAATGGGTGTAAAGAATTAAAATGTAGTGAAGAGAGTGCGTAGTTAAAAGTTAGCAGTGAAGATTATTATTAGAGTTGTAAACGTACAAGTTTAAAAGGAATGAAATTTATGCGAGCACTTTATGTGCTTCTGTGTGTGGACAATGTTGGTTTTTGCGTCCATAAATTTCATATAAATTGCCAATTACGGAGCCCATTATGAAATGACAACAACTATTCGTGTGTTACAGTTAAAAGCCAACAGATTCACTTTATATGTCTCTTAATGGTTAATCCAACGAGATAACTTTCCACTCCTGGTAGTCAGTTAGCATGGACCATTTGTACAAGGCAAAAAAATAAACATTTTATGATTCTCCACACGAGTATTGAGTAAAACACTTTTTATTGTGAGTTCAATCCTAAAAGGTTTTTTCATTTGTGTTTGTTCCCTCAATTGAATTCTCTACAGATAAATATAAATATTGTGTCGAATTTTCAGGGGTGGTTCGGCACTAAAATCTGTCAAAAATCTCACCGTGTTTAGACTAATGAGTTGAATTTTTTGTTCAGTGGACGGCTTACCACCCTTAGTGTTTTAATTACAGGATAATTTATGAATGACCCCAAATATTTTGGGTTGGGAGAGAGAGAGATCCTGTTTAGACAGGATTTTATTTTTGGTGGCTGTTCTCATCGTAGTGTAATAGCCCATTAACATGCATTACAAATTGTAATTTTTAACTCATTTTTTTGGTGTACAAACATGGAATGCATAGTAATTGTGACTTTTTTGAGGAAATGTTGGAAATAGACATGACTCCATGTCACGATTAATTTTTTAATGGACAAATTATGCACAATTTTGACGCCAATCGAAAGAATTTTCGTCAGCAGAGACATTGGTGTACACAAGTAGTAGTCCTGAGCCATTACTTCTGTCCTAAAATTAGTTGTCGAATATAAATATTTATAAATATTGGAAAAATAAAAAGATGACTTGAAACAAGATAACTAAGAAATGGAACTTAATTGAGATGTACAAATTCTAATATTTCCGCTAATGAGATGTTAATCATGTGGAAAATTTGAATTCAATTGAATCTAATTGTTTATATAACTTTTACTAGAAATAGATTACTAAAGAGTTTAGAGGTTGATTAGCCCTTAGCTCAGCATAAAATTTGAGAATCATCTTTTTGTTAGAATAAAATTCAAGTACAATACTTGTCAAAAAGTTTATTAAACTAAATCATGTTTATCATTACTGTTATCAATAATCGACGGATTTATCTTCCTAATAGACGTGTTTCAAACTACACATTCTCAAAGGGTTTAACGACTGTTGCACTCATTGGTAATTCTTCCATCAAATTTACATTACCTCAAATTTAACTCGACAAAAGCTATCCTTGAATTTTGAAAAAATCCGTGTGATAAAATTTTAGTTTTTTTATTCTAAATTAATTTTAGTGTAAGTTAGATTTATAATTAAATCCAGTGATATTCCGATCAAATAAATGTGATAGTGGTGTACCTGATTAATTACCTGATATTTTTGTACATTTTACAATAACTTTTCTTGTTTTACTCTGTTTAAATATTTTATTCTTCTTCTAGTCAAATTATTTGACTCAAATACAAAATTAATACAAAATATATTTTTACGATTATTATTTTTTTGAAATCAACTAACCATCTTGAAACAACGTTGAAAAAGTTTCTTGAATAATATTTACGTGTCTATCAAATTAAAAGAGAATAAAAATTCTTTTGAAAACTTCGAGGAAATAGACAACAAGCAAAGAACACGCTTGGGTTGAGTGAAAACTAAAATAGAAAAATGATAATCATTGTCAAGCATGTGGTCCAATGATGAGTTGACAATTGAGGATAATCAGGATCTAGATTCAACTCGAGGGGAATAAATTGATTTGATTGATATTTGTTGAAGAGTCTGGCTTTCGTTGGTTCCTGATCCTGTGTTGTTTTTTTTTGTTTGTGTGTGTGACATTATGTCATGTTGAATCCTTGACTCTGGTGAAATATTAATATCTCTCCATGTCGATATGAGTAGCAGCTGTCGTTGACAACGAACAGACTCGACTGTGACGACTGACATGATGCACTCTGTCCATGCTGGCCTGCATTGGAATCAGAGTCGATGGCCTTGGCAAAGAGATAAGGTCATGTACGATTCCACTAATAGTTTTTTCCGTTGGAATCGATTTCTCGTCCAGGAATCTAGTCGTCGAAGAGTTTCTTGTAGGTTCTCCATCTCTAACACTGTTAGATAAATTTATTATGACGATCCTCTTTATATAATGAAGAATGTTCATTTTAGAATTTAAATTATATTTTACTCTTGATAATGGCATTAATTTCATTCATGTTTTTCTCTCTTTTTCATGACAGTTGCAGTCCTCATTCTAGTTTTTCTTCTAAATATTGTCAGTCCAAAAAAACCAGCTATTAAATGTCGGGGCAATGAAACAGATGACCCTTCTATCTCACATCGGCACAAAGGGGAAACTATTTCGACTGCTGTTGTTCTCAGCACAGTCCTCATCCTTCCTGTTATACAGGTGTGTATGATTTTCCATAAACATTTGATATTTTGTATAATGATTATTTTAAATGGTTTTCAATTTTGCTGCAGATACTTATTTCTGAATGGTTCATAAATAAGCAACCCACAAATCCTTATGGGTTTCATCCCATTGAGTCAAGTCGATGGAAACGGACGCTATTTTTTACAGCCCGGTGGTACAGAGTAAGTATTTTACATAATTTAATTATGGAATGAGATGAAAGTTCTAAACTAAAATAATTTTTTTAGGACTATTTTTGTGGATTTGCCTTCATGGTTTTCATTGTTGAAATTGCCAAAACAACTGTTGGAGCACCAAGACCTCATTGGGTAATGATTAAATTAATTAATTGAATTGTCATTTGTCATTATGTGCTTACATGATATTATTTATTCTTGTAGGTGGATTCTTGTACGCCCCGTTTCCACCCAGACAACTGTATTATGGGGTGAGTTTAAATACAGTTTTATTTACTAGCAAATTCTTGTTTAAACTTTATGAGAGAATACTGGTAAAAGATTATTACTCCTCTTGACATTATTATGCAAGTACTTGAGACAGCAAGGATTTTGTTTAGCAACGATTATCAATTATCAATACCCAAGGAAGTAGCGTGTAAGTTGAAATGGCTAATGTGTCTCATGTTGTTGACAGTTTAATAATATGTAGGAAGATATCCCGTTCTGTGTACCCAAGACTCGTCCTCACGTTCAAGTCTATTCTTGTGGTTTCACATACAATTATGTTAGAGTACTTACACGTTTTTTTTGCCATGACTAAGGAATTTAGCACGCTTTTTGCTGAATAGAGACTGAAGGCTCGAATGGTCTGAGGCTATTATCAAATTGACTGAGGCTGTAGAGCGTGACGAGGAAAAACTTTTACTAGACTTGGTTTTTACAAGAATAGAGGTGATACAAATTGTCTCATACAATTGAGGGGTATGAAAATGTACAATAAAGATTCTTTGAGGAGAGATTTTTCAAGAAGAAATTTCTCGAGAAGACTTTAACGATGCGGCAATGGTGCAAAGGCAGCATAGCTGCCTTCCAAGCAGCTGGTCCGAGTTCGATTCTCGGTTGCCGCATAAATCTTTTGACAAAATTCAGTTTTAATTTTAAAAAATATTAAAATGTATATTTTTTTGTCATATTTACAGATGGGTGGAGAATTACAATTGCACAAATCCTCACAAACTCAGCAATTACAAACTAAGTGATGCTCACAAGTCATTTCCTTCTGGACATGCAGCTCTCGGATTTTATTCCGCCTTATTTATGATTGTAAATTTAATCTTTCTATACTTTACAGATAAATATAAAAATGGTTCATTTAAAGTATAAAAAATTTAATTTAATTTTCAGATTTACCAACAATATCGGCTAAATGTCAAGAAACTTGGGGTCGTCACTGTTTGTTGGCTACATTTGATGTGGGGCACTTGGTCTGTTTTTTGTGCCTTATCTCGTGTCACCGACTTTCGTCATCACCCAGTTGATGTCATCATTGGCAGCGTCGTTGGCATTGTAGTTGCCGGCTTCACGGTACAAAAATTCCATCACATATAAAAATTACAAAATAAAAATATTTTGTACTAAATTTAATTGCAATGCTGATTAAATTTTGAATTGTTTCAGGCATTCACTCTTTGTAAAAAATTTCGCAAAGAATTAAGCTTGGACTCATATCAAAATAAAATGGTTTCGGGAATGAATGGAAATGCTGGGATTTTAGAGGGCTACTCCTCAAGTCCTTCTCCCCCTCATCTAAACCCAAGCCTTCCGAGTGACTCTTCCATCATCAACAATGGTAAACTTCCCAGAGCCAATGTCAACGGAGATATCAAAAGACCCTCTCTTCGACGACTTCTCTCACAACAGTCAACGCTCACGACAATGAGTGACATTGCAGAGGATCGGGAATTGGATAATTTATAAAAATCAACTTTGTTCAAAGTTTTTTTTTGTTTCTTTTCGTCAAATGTTCCTTTCCTTCAATTTTCATCCCTCTGACTATTCAAATTTTCTTGAATAATGGAATTGAATTTTTTGTTGTTGTCCCACCGTTGAAATCTTGACACAAATATGATGTATTTTCTCAAAATCTTGAGAAAATATTTTACTGGGATGTATCCTCTACAAAAGTATTACACGTACAAGTAGAAAAAAGTTTTTTTTAGATATTGTACAAGTTTTACAACAGATAGACTTGATTTTATTATTGTTTATGATTTTATAGTTTTAATTTTGTTAGTTACTTTGTAAAGGTAGTTAAAGGAAATATGTAGAAATTTAATTTACCTATTTCATAAAGTTGTTTATCTGTAACATCAAGCTTTAAGATTCTGTGGAGTGTGTCTAGAAAGGATATTTTAGAAAAGTTATACGAGTTTTTTATTGACTAAATTTAATTGTGAATCACAAAAATATCATCAATGTAGTCAAGTGTGTTTACTCATGTAAAGGATTTTATAATATGCAAAAAAGTTACCCAACATTAATTGTTTATAACAATTAAATATTATGAGTCAAATACTGATAGGATGGATATGGATGGTAGTCTAGCTATACATTTATGTAGCATAGAATTAAAGTATTATTTTGAATGTGTACATATTTTCGAACAAGCAAGTATGCTAAGTAATTTTAAAAATTATTACTCAATGTGATACTAGAATCATACAATGGAATTTTGGTAAGTCAAAAGTTAAATAAAAGCTGAATGACTCTTTTTACTGTACGAACATTCAACACTTATTTCTATTATTTATTTTGTTTGGGTCATTTTTGGCATTTGCAAAAAATTTCCCAGAAAGTTTATTTTGTCTCATGTGTCCTTAAATATAATATCGAATTGGCTGATGAAAAGCTGCTGATGATTTTTGTTGTGGCTCGATGTTGTTAAGATTTTACCAGTTGGCATGGGCTCGTGAAGATACTTTACGGGAAATTTTTCAGTCATGCACCGTTGCATAGGCAGTGCAGTTAATTTGGATGTCATTAGTATGAATTAATTATAGCTCCTAACTGTGAATCATTGAACAAATGCAAGTCTCATTGTCAAATTATTTTCACCCTTGAATACACTTTTAGT
>JAQIVZ010001616.1:0-29839 GCA_034700945.1 Arrhopalites spinosus
TTCTCATTTGAGTCACTCTGCTGCCTTTTAAAGCCGAAAAACCGAGTGGCGGATTCGTACCCTCCAGTACCTTAATTATAAAGTTTATTCAGTTTAATTTAGTTAAATTTAATTAAAATTTCAATAAAAAGAACAATAATAGCTAAAAATGAACCCCAAATAATTATCTTAAATGCGAACATGGAGTCCCCTAATTCTAATTCTTGATAACCAACGGCACTTTTGAAATTTAAACTACAGGCGGGAATTACTTCAAGATTGTATCTCAGTTCATGGACATGCCGGAGACCTCGTTCAAATATTATGCCCGTTCTACAAAAAATGAGAGAGGGCAGTATTTAGCATTCTTGATTATGTGTAATTAATAATAAAATAATTGGATGGCTTACTTGACACTAAGAAATTCCTTGAAAATGGATCCCTTTTGAATAGTCATGGCAACGATGGCTTGAGAGTTCCCATAGTAGATGAGGGACAGTTGGCAAATTTGATCTTGAGTAAAATTTAAGTTTTTAACAGCAGAATGAAAAATATCCCAATTAAGCATGGAAGCGTACATTGAGTGCTTGATGGATGCCTTGTACACTGAATCCGTGTAATCGATGAAAAGAGAATTACCACGTTCTAAAAATTTCAGTTCTTTCTCACCTTTCTGTACAATATTTTACATTAATTCATATCTTGCAGTATAAATTCAAATTTTGGAGTGTTTTCAAATAACTTACTCCCAAATTTTTGAGGAAATCAAAGGCTCCTGGACTAGAAATAATTGAGTAGCCATATTGTTCCAAATGTTCAAATTTTTTTACTGGAGACCATTCCATTGTTGAGGCTGAGATAATTATTGACGAGTAAATTATTGAGAGGAATGTAGCTAGTATGAAAAGACTGAATAGCACCATCTGGCTTGGTGACCATTTTTCTCTTTGAGGAACACCTGCAAATTAAAATATCCAAATTTAAATTTTTCCCGCTTTCTTTTGAACTTTATTCTAGATTCCAGCGCTCTAGATCTCTAATTTATGAGAATTGTTTACTTTGGGCACAAAATGGAGCTGTAGTTTGCAGGATGACATCACCCAGTAGAAAAGTCGAATGTTCCCGCTTGAGGGCTCCACTAAATAAAAATTCGATGAGGAATAAGGAAAAAATGAAAATAAGCCAAGAGAAAAAGATCATGAGCCAAACTCCATGACTGAAAGGAAAAGTAAAAATATTTCTTTGAGCATTTTTAGCTGGTTGGTGAAAATGAAGGACCACCCTGTACAAAACCGTTGAAAAATTTATCAAAATTGTCGATTGTCAAAATGTTTTTGTTAGTTATAAGTGACTCACGTTTCGGGATAAATGGGTTGTAAAAAAGTTAAATGTTTTGCTCTGTGTAAAAATGGTGTCATGAGGCTGATACACAAGTCAAGTTGATCCTCCACAAGTTCTTTTGCAACTCCATTGAGTCCGTCGTTTTCCCGCGTAACTAATTTTGTTCCACCATACAAAGAGATGACACTAAATTAAGAAAAAAATTTTGAGTCATTTTTTGAAATGAAACTTTGAGGGGGAAAAGTTTTACCTGAAGTTTAGAGAAATTTCAAAATCCCATAAAAATTCTGCAGGAAATCCACCAATAAATTCAACTGACGTCTCATTTAATCGTACCATGTCTAAACTAGAGCCACCTATTTCCCCTTCCTTAAATTATACCAAAAAAAACATGTTATAGCATGCACATTTTCCAAAATATAAATAATGTTTTTTATTTGAAATTACAATCGCAGAAACTCGGAGTGGCTGTTGATTAAATTGACGTCGCGGACAAATACTTAAAAGTTGATTTATAATTTGAGAATTAATTTGGTTATCAATTAAAATATTAATTTGCTTAATAAATAGTTCGGAATTCGCATGATAGAATTCCCATAAAGTTAATTTGTCATTAAAGTCTGTCATTATAAAATTGAGGGAATTTAAAGGAACTTGATTTATTTTTGAAATTTTCCAATCCACTTCAGTTAAATTTAATTGCGGTTGTGGCCACACAAAAAAAATAATTGGGTACCAAATTGTATGAGCAAGATACTTAACTCTCCAATAATTTTGAAGACTATTAACTTTAATTGCAAACTCAATTAAATCTCGAGTGTCATTTGAATGAATTGTAAAAATAATCAAGTTTTCTTGAAAATATTCAAAATTATCCCACAATTTTAAACACCCTTCAATACTATGAAGTGACCTTGTTGTACTTGCATTTAAAAAAATATTTAATTGAGAATTAAAACTACAATTAACTGTATCAAGATTAGTCGAAAATATTAAATTTTTAATTTTTTGTTCTTTTGAAATTGAAAGGTCAAAAATAGAAATAAATGTTATACAAAATAGTTTCATTTTTGTCACCATTTTTAACGTGTTGTGCACGCTAGGATGAGTGCAAGTGTTCCATAAATGGAAGGATAAAGAAAGTTAATTTACTAAATGGAAAGTAAATTAGTATTATTTGTAATGGAGTTAAAATTGGTCAAAATATTTGTCAAAAGTCATGACCATCAAAATTTGCATATTTACTATCCCACAAAATGACAAAAAAATACCAAATATTTTTGTCGCCCCCACGTGGCCTCACTTTTGCGCCCATGACCATTAAAAAAAATTTATGTGAGGATAGTCAATTGCCAATTGGAGATTTCGTTTTTGGGGGTCAACAGGGTGACCCAGGACTCCCCATTAAATTGTACGTGAATTCATTATGGATTATAAATTATTGTAATTTTACAAATTAAGTTTAAATTTTATTCCATTTACCTTGATTTACATTAAAATACGTATATAAATGTAAAGTTAAAAATTGTAATTAGAATAATAATTCTAATTAATAATAACTATTAATTAATTAATTATTATTATTAATCTTTATTAAATTACAGTCTACCCAATCACGTGGCCTTAATTCTGCATCCATGTCAGACTCTTAATAAACCAAGGCCCCTCCTCCAGCTCAACTTGACCTTCATTTTTACCTTTTCCCTTGCTCAAAAGTTCTAATTTACTTTTAAAAATTTGATTACTGCTAGTGCCAAGCCGCCAAATTTTGAATTTACCCCACCCCACCCCCTCCTCCAATAATACCCAAATCTTTTAAATGGCATGAAAACCTCAGTCAAAAAGGAAAAAACTGGACAGAGTAAAAGAGCGCCAAAACAATAAAAACTTAAATGAACATCCGAAAAGATGAGAGACAAAGGTTCAAAATCTTTAACCTTCTCCTCAATCCAATCCACATTATCCCCCGTACGCATACGCGGGAATCTTAATTTATCCCATTTTTTCCAAAACCAAAATAAACCAGAATGAATCATAATTTTAACTTGAGTCTCCACCAAATTCTTGTCTTGTAAATCTTTTAATTGACTAGCCAGTAAAAAACCTTCACACTGAGTCTCTGATTCATCTTGAACATGTCGATCATGAAAAGCTTTGAGAATATTTTTTTGTATTTGCATTTTTTTCTTGAAAATATTCCAAAAATATTCAAATTCTTCTGCCTGTGCCACTAAAGCTGTTTTGCTGTTAACTTGAAAATATTTTTTCTCATTTAAAATATTCTCAAGTTGACTCTGACAAATAATTTTCATTTTTTGCATTTCCAAAATTAAATCAACATAACTTTGACAAAAATGATTTCGCGCGCATTTCAATTCCGTAAGACTTTTTTTGAAATTTCCCACCCAAATGTCGCAATCTTGAACACAATGAAAGAGAACATATTGACTTCTATCAAACTTTTTTTTCGTCAAGCTTGTACTACTACAGCCCTCTTCTGACAATTCAGGCAAGCCAAACCACGGCAAGTAGGGAGGCGCAATAATGGATCGATTGCATGGTGAATTAATTTCAATAAAAAGTAGCGTAAAATTATTCCGCTTGAGGTCATTCAAACTTTCCCACTTTGTCAAAAATGGATAGGGGACGCTGTACTCCGTCGTCATGACCGCGCTGTAGAAATTGGTCAGAATTGACCCCATCAAGAGCCAGATTGTCACAATCAAAGAACATAAACCCACCACCCCATTCTCCATATTGGCCACTCCTTGAATTGGCGCTTCGCGGTCACATTGTGCGACTAAAATTCGTAAAATCCATTGACTTGTTTCTAAGAATACATTTGGGATGGAGGTCAAAGGGGTTGAGTCCATAATGTAGAAAATTAGCAAAAGAACTACGCAAGTTCCCAACCAAGAGAGGAGGAGGAGGAGCCAAACTTTTGGGGTGAAAGGGAGTAAATAAATTTGAAAATTGTTCTCCTTTTGACTTACCCCATGCCCCGTAATAAATTTATAACCTTTTGACCTCCCCGTTGTGTGCACTATCGGCGTTATGACCATTTCGGAGGGTTCATGTGGACAATTATCAAATGAAAGTTTGTGGAGAATGAAAAGCCGCGTCCACATCCCGCCATTTTCTATTTTTTCAGCTTCTTGCTTAAAATATGTTGAGTTGAGCGCGCCAATTATGAAATTGGTGGCACTGTCTAACAATGAGACTCCACCTTCTCTGTCAAAGGAACTTTTTGGTTGGTTGAGATTGTCAGCCATTTTGAAAGGATATTTTATTTCCCAAAATACTTTTCGACCATTTTCATGCGCTCTGTGAGCAGCATTTATCATTTGGCTGAAGCAAGAGCCATCTCTAGGACTGTTTTGATGACAGTCAATAAATTGATAGTTCCCGCTAGTAATATTGAGATCCAGGGGCTCGTTTAGTTCGACGTGCAGGTACCAGCCATGAGACAAGGTCAGAAGTTGACCTTGACTATCGTAGTAAATGAAAAAGAAGGCGGGGAGCATGTCAATGGATCCTGATTTTTCATTTTCTAATTTTTGGTACAAACTCCCTCTAGCGAGGAAAATGGGGATGATACGATTGGGTGTGGTGTGATGATCCTTTTGTGGAATTTCACTTGGTTCTCGTGGATCATCAGTAGCGTAAATTTTGACCCCAAAAACTTGCTGGACAATTAGCGGCCATTTTGACTCTGCAATTAGCTCGTCATTTTCAGTTTCTGGGAGAAATATGAGGGACGTGTAGTAGTGTAAATATTTCGTTTCATTTACTAAATGAATTTTATTTTCCCTTAATTTATATTGAAAATCATGTTCAAACTTGTCGGGGTCAGGAGAGTCTACATTTAAAATTATGGGCTTGGTTAGATTGACATAGTCAATAGATGGAGTTGGAGTGTATTGAATGATGTAAATAAAACTGGGAAATATTTCTTGGACTAAAGGGGACAAATTAAGTTTTGTGTGGTGTTTTGAGGACAAATTAATGAGACAGGTCACTTCAGTGGTACAAAAAATTACAAGAAATTTGATGAAAAATGGGAACCTCATTTTGAAATTTTTATTTAAAATTTTAGTTTGTTTTTTTCAAGTCGACATGTAAAATATGAGTGAGGAATGGAAAGGCAATTTTTAATTTGGTGAGTGGTTCTAAGTTATTACAATTAAATTTAATGCGCTTGCATGACATCTTGCAAGTGGACATGACGTGTCCAAAAGGGAGAAAGGGGGATGGGGTAAAAAATAGAGACTGCATTTGAAAATTGCGGGCATATCAAAAATTTAAAATTTTGACGTGACTCAAACTTGGAGAACTTGTTTTTTATTTAAAATTGCCACATATTTGTCATCATTTTTGTAATCAAATTGATTGTAATAATTTAATGCAAAATAAATTATTTTTGATGGGTTTTAAGATGAGTTTTCAACATTTGGGGTTGCTTGTAAGCTTTATCACAGAGATGACACTTGAACTGTTTGACTTGAGAATGGATGAGCATGTGCTTCCTTAAATTACCCGCATCCGCTGATGCCCGGCCACAAATGGTACACACATGATTTTTTTCTCCAGTGTGAGTCTTCATGTGATTCCTGACTTCTCCGGAATTATAAAATAATTTGGTACATCCTTCAAAAGTGCAGGGCACAGTTCGATTTCCTTCATGACGAGCGAGGTGATGATCCAAATTAGGCTTGTTTTTGAAGGCCTTAGGACAGACATGACACTGGAATGTGGCCTCTCTATGAATTCTCATGTGGACTTTCAATCTATGTGACCCCAAAATGGTGAGCCCACAAACTGGACACAGTTGACTTTCTACTTGAATTGAAGAAACAAGATGAGGATGTGTCCCCAAAATGTGGGAAGTCAAACTCTTTTTCACTTTAAAAATTCTTCCACAGTTTGGATCCGGACATGTAAATTGGTTGGAAGGGTCGTGGCGTTGAACGTGATGTCGCAATAAATATTTATTCGCGAATTTTTTGTCACAATTTGGCATGGGACATTTAAAAATTTCTCCCGTATGCCCTGCCATATGACTTTTAAAAGTGGCATACAGCAAATTATTTTGACCACAAATGTCACATGAATAAAGTTTCTTTCCTTTGCAACTTTCGATATGAAGCTGATACTCACCTTTGGTACAGGGGTGATGACATTTGGGACACCTTGGACGATTCTCTTCATGAGTTTTGACATGTTGACTCCAACTGTGCCTCTTCAAACTCGCTTGACAAATAGTACACGTCACCTTGTCCCCAATGAACACGAAATGAGCTGCTTTTTGGTGATTCAAAAGTGCATTATAGAAATTTACAATCTTGTTGCAACCAGGAACTGTACACGGATATTCTTTTGTGACTGGGCCAGAGGGGCCCTTTGTTGACATGTTACAGTATCTTTGGTGATTTTGTAAATTTTTGAGGGAGCGGAAGGATTTGCAACATTTTTTACAATCAATATTTAAGTCTTGCTTTGAGAGTTGAGTCCCATCATCTTCTTCTTCTGGGGTCACCAGGTCAATTACAGTATTATTTTGAACCTTCTTTTCTTGTTTCACTCGGACAAAATTTTTGGTGAGATCTGATTGAGTACTAGACGACAAGTCGCTCTCTGACCCATGACAAGAATTAATTGTGCTTCCTGATTCTTGTTCTCCTGTGACCTCATCCTGTTCAATTTTTAGAGGGTCATCAGAATCTGAATGAGAGCTCGTGTCATCTGTAATTAAAAATAATCGATATGATAATTTATTGATGATTATTTAAATTAAATTGTGACAATTTAGCTCTACTACTACCTTCTGATTCTACAGCTGGGGAGTAAGTGACGTCATTATAGGTCAGGTCATCTTTGTCAGCAGGATAAAATTCTTCGTCTGAGTCTGAATTGACCTCTTCGGTACTGGAAATTTCCATTTTGACATCATCATCGTCAATATCCGAATTGACATTTTTACCACCACTAGCATCATCATCATTTTCTTCAGATTTAATTGGATGATTATTTGGGGATTCGATTTGTTGGAGTAGCGAGTCCAAATGTTGGATTTGTTTGTGCAAATATGAAGTCACTTGTCGAAGTCCATTAAATTGACTATAAAACTTGAACAGGTTGACAAAAATGGAATGACATTTTTCACACAGTACTACTACTTCCGGTTCTTGGTTAGTAAAGTGGTTTTTGTTGTAGTCCAAATTGTAAATAATATGTAAAGCTGTTTTGGTGGAGACTTCAAGTGGGGCAGGAAAAAACATTTCAACGGGTTGACAACAATTGGCACAAAATGTTGACGTTTCTTTTTTAGCTTTAAAATGTCTCGTTGACTTTTTGGCCACTCGATTCATCGTGATAGATTCCAAATTCTGGTTTTCAAAAACAAACAATTACAAAATTATGAAGTTGTAAACAGCATGCAGAGTTTTTAAACTTAAAGAATGATTAAAGATGATTAAAAATGTGGCATTACAAATGTACAATTATTGTGCATTGTTAAATTCATTACCTTTTTAATATGTTGCATAGTCAGAATAAAAAGAGACGACTCCAATTTTAATCTCCATCAAAGTTGTGATATTCCATGCAGATTTTAGATGAAAATTACATAGATGACAATCTTTTAAAAAATAATTGCAGAATTTCTTGTAAATTAAAAATGTTTTTATCGGTACAATTTACACAAAATTAAACTTCAAAATATTACCTTTTCATGGGAGTGATGTTAAAGATTTAATTGTTTAATTGTGGTGGCCAAAATTGTAAATCTCTTGCACAAATAAACACAAAATTATGAAAAAGATTTCCCATTCAGTCAGAGGCAGCAAAAAAAAATTCAAAGATTTTTTTGAAATTCAATTGCTCGTGCACGCGGGTCAAGGATAGCCTTCTTTTTTAATTTCTGCTCTCGCTTGTACAACTAGAAAGTTTTCTAGTGCAGCCTGCTCAACTACATAAATTTAGTTGAGCAGGAATTTAATCTGTAATTAATCAATATTTTAACTGTTACAACTTGTAAATTACAAGTAAAATATCCATTAATAAAATGAGATTAAATGTCATCCATGGAATATAAGTGTCATACAGATTGTAGGCTACAGTCTTAAAGCTAATATTTTTGTAACTAAATAAATACCAGATGAATACATTACGGCCTAAAATTAATTACTTATTAAATTCTGAAATTATAAATTATAATTTTTCCTTGAATTTACGTATTTGTGACTGGCATGCTCACTACTTAAAAAAGTTAAAATAAAAAAGGGGAGATTTATTCAGTTATTTGAGGACTATTATGCAAATAAATGGTCAGCTCCTTCAATTTTTTCTTGCCTTTTTCATAGGAGAGAAGAAGCAACGGCTTTAAATTGTCACTCCAATAATTCTCCCCAAAATATTCCCCAATTTCTATTGTCAAAGACACATTTCTATGGTCATGCATTGCCTTGTTCCACCGGAGGAGCCACATGGGTCAATGTCATGACCATGGCCATAACTAGCCCACATGCCAATGTCATCTGTAATAAGCGTTAATGCATTTTAGGACAATTTTTAAAAAAAATTAAATTGATTACCTCTATCTCAATTTTAATGTGTCAGCCATGAGCAAATGAATAAAAAAATTGAACTCAATGGTAGGGATGGCTCACATAACTAAAATGGGTTTGTTGATAGAACGACCTCTACAGTTCTAATTAATTATGCAAACATCCGACCATTGTCCGTTCTGAACTGGTTAGTGATTCAATAAATTTGTAACTTGAAACTTGACATTGACAAATTGTTGTAACCACCAAAGCCGTCCTTTTATTTAAATAAATTTATATGGACAATTATTATTTTTAAAGTCGAATTTATTGATCACAGTTAAATGTAGAGAAAAAAATTCAATCAAAATCTCCAATAATTTTGAGAATGGCTACCTTGTAAATATGATCATACTGTCGACTGTAAACTCCTTTAGTTTCCGCTGTGACGACATTGTACAATCTTTTCTTGTATTTGACCTCATATTCTTTCTTAATACTCCCAAGGTCAATCTCTGACCTTGACACCATGACTCTGACAAAAGTTTGCTCGTCTTTCATTCCAATTCCTTCCATGGCCGACTCCAATTGTTGGGCAAAGTACCCACTTGAGTTTTTGGAGAATTTTACTGAAAATAATTTCAGAATGAACATTTTCTAAATTAAAATGCTCAAAATTACAATTATAATAGTTATTGTCCATTAATCTCACAAATGGTTAAGAGAGCATCTTGAATACTCCCAGAAAATTCTTTTTTTACTGCCTTAGTCAAACTGTTTTTGGACACTTTTTTGTATTCTTCCATTATTAATTTAATTTGCTGAAATGAGGCTTGTGCTGCACAAATTAAATTAATTGTCAATTAAATTAATAGCGTAAACTATTAAAATAGTATTTAGTACTCAAAGTGTTGATAAAAGTTTTTTCATCAGTGCCCAATTTTTTTTCTCCAGCTTTATAGAGTTCCTTCGCCTGCTCTACAGCTCTTGATGGATACGTTTCTTCGTCTCTTTTTGTCTACATTTTTTAGTTAGTTAATCACAATTAAAATTTTAAAATATTTAATTGAGAAACTGTACCGTAAGAATAGCCAACAAAAGTTTTTTGTAATTTCCTGACCCCTCTCCTTGGATGGCCTTGTCAAAAGACTTGCCATAAATTTGCTGATAAGCCACTCGAATTTTCTCCAATTCGTGACTTGTTTGAGTACACAAAATCTGAAAATAATTATTTGACGGTAAGTATTTTTGAATTAATTGGCAATAGTCAATTTCAAAATGGCTTACTGAATTTAAAACATGTTCATGAGTTCCAATGCCCGCAATAGCTTCGTGACATTGTTTCGCCAAGTAGACTGATGGAGAGTCCATGAGCGCCAAAATTAAGTTTTTGAATTTACCATCCAACTCACTTTTCAGGTCTCTCATGAGGTCCTACATAATTAAATTAAATTAAATTCAGAATATTTAACATTCGAAAATAACTGAAAATGTAAAATAATTTAGTACCCGGTCAAATTCAATGGAATAAGCGCTAATAATTTGTTGTCGTTGTGCATTCGTTCGAGTTGTCAAAATGTCAAGAATTATGGCGTCATCTACTCAAAAATTAATTTTTAATTTATTCTTAATTGCCATTTTAATATTCACAAACCGGAGCCTGCACCCTTCATGGCTGCTCTCAATTTTTTGGTGTCATCCTTGGCTACAAAATCAGACTTGGGGAATACAGTTGGTTCCTGTTAATTTAAATTAAGAATTTTAATTTTCCAAAAAGTTAATCACAATTCAAAATGAAAATATTTCTTACTGATTTCACAGACATTATTCAATTGGCCCCGTGGGCTTTCAAAACTAACAAAATGCAAAATGAAAGGAGATGATACGTGTGAGTCAAGTTCAAGAGTGGAAAATTATTCAAATTTTGCATTCCAAATTGAATGAGAGTTGTATTTTAATAGATAAAAGGGTTAGTAAATTTTGATCTCCAAAACTAATCTTCTTATTTTGATAACAAAACTATCACTAGACAGTAGACACTAATGCACTCATTCCCCTTTGTACATTCCACTTGAAATATTCTCAATTGTGCACAAAAAAACTTGAGCAATGTTTCCAGCTAAAAATTTGTTTCAAAATGGTCAACCCATCATTTGCCTATTGTTACTAGTTTTCACCAGTTTAATTGCTGGATATGGTTGGTAATAAACAAATGGAAATGTCAAGGGTTCTACTAAATACAAATAAGAAGTCGGCAATGGCGAGGGCTGTGAAAATCAGATTTGTGGGGTTTCTCATTTCTTTTTGGGTCAAGACAATTAAGTTAATTGTGTTGGTGATGAGGCCTAGAACACAAATCGCGAGAATAGGGACGGGCTGCGTATTTCCAAACCCTACCCCAGTACAGCACCGTGTTATTTTTTATCGCCTTTTTCACTTAAAAAGTCACTGCTAGCTGTAAAAAAGGATTTTCGACACTTTTTTGCTCTTTGTAATTTTTGACCTGACCCATCGTTTCATGTCTAGATTAATTTTTTGACCTTCACATTAAAATCTTTGCAAGTCGCTTAAACCTTTGAAACGCACTGGCCCACAACTTGTGTCAGCAAGTCACCCTTCTCTTTATCCAATTCCTGAACTATCTACATACTTACAGAGGCATTCGAACTTAATTTATTTTGAGAACGTCTCTACAAGCCTTTATGGAAATAAAAGCGAGTTAAGATTCTGACACATTCTTTCAGAATTTCAACAAGCAGACGGCCTGCTCGTTATTGCTAAAATTTCCGTTATTTAAATGTGGATTTTATTTCTGAAAAGATGAAAAAAGTTTTTTATTCATGAATCAGGATGCTTTTGAGGATGGTTTAAAGGAGATTGGTCACGAACTTCACGTGATTAAATTTAAAATGGAGGATACTTATTTTGTTTCTGAGATTCCATCAAAAATGACCATTGCCTCGAAATTCAATTGAATTAAATTATGGTTCGTCGATTGTGATGATTGGATCGGAAGTTTGAGATTACGATGTTTGGGATTAAATATTCACAGTAACGTTCCCAATGCAAACTCCCATGGAGTGGGGCATTAAATGTTAATCTTGATTACAATAAATTAATATTTTGATACTTTTTCATTTTCAAATTGTGTGTCTAATTAGACACAATTTACATGCGTTTTATTTTATCTTTGCACCTTCTATTAAAAATTATATATATCACAATTAAGGCCCATTTTATAGTGTACGAGTGTATTCCATCTCCATGGCCATACATACAAGAGAAGGGCGACTTGCTGACACAAGTTGTGGACCAGTGCGTTTCAAAGGTTTAAGCGACTTGCAAAGATTTTAATGTGGAGGTCAAAAAATTAATCTAGACACGAAACGATGGGTCAGGTCAAAAATTACAAAGAGCAAAAGTGTCGGAAATCCTTTTTTACAGCTAGCAGTAACTTTTTAAGTGAAAAAGACGATAAAAAATAACACGGTGCTGTACTGGGGTAGGGTTTGGAAATACGCGTACGGGTTAATTGAATTTAATGGGGTCCAAAATTGTTGAAAGGTTTTCCCATAGTATACAGACTCGGCAGTGATATGCATGTTATGACCTTTGTGACCGGTCCAGAAATAATTTTTGCAACAATGTAAGTACCGAAAGCGGTAGGTTTGAATTGAAATGTTTACACAAGTTTTGGAAAACTTTTTTAAATTAGTCAAGGCCCCCGCCCAAAAACAACACTTGAACAATTAAAATGATGTCCAAAGATAATTTCGTGTAGGCATAACTGTACATTAGTTTTGGGTGTGGTACCATAAGTAATTTGACTTTACCGCGATGATTTAAAAGAATTTCAAAATAATTCCTTTATTTATTAACTGACTAATTTAAATAATTGTCATGTATTAACAAAGAGATGCCTAGTCTCTCATGATTTGGGGTGTACGTGTGAAAAGCGACAAAAACACACTTTGCCTTCAACCAAATGATTGGCCACCATTGCATGTCATTTTCTTAAAAACTAACCATGAATTGAATTACAGTTTTATATGGGTATAATTAATATCAAATGCACTCAGTGTATTACAAATATTACCACCAGTGTCCATTTTTCTTAGCGTGCAGTCGTATAAAATCTCACAACTCGCCCAGCTTCATTTTCTCATTTTGTCTCTAAAATATACATTTCAAATAATTTTGCTCAAAATAATTGTTACAAATTTTGTAGGATTCTTGTCAAATTGTGAGAAACAGGAATTGAAAACAGGCTTGTTCAAAAATAACGCATATTTGACAACCTAATCTACAACAAAATATTTAAGGCTGATTTCTGATTGGAATCTGAAGCCCAAGCTCGACAAAATTTAAAATTTAATTACAAAGTACTCAAAGTAGTCAGAATTAATTATCCTATCAATACAATTAACTCTTCGTGCCTTCCAGATACTACATAAATAACGCATTATGTTGGTGGGATAATTACGTTTGCTATTTGTAACTTAAATTTTAAAATTTTGGAATAGAATTTGAGATTTTTTGCAGTCACTGCAGCGAATGAGTGTCAAATTAAAAATGAAATTATGATTGAAATTCCTACTAGAATTCAGCCCTTAATTTTCACTGATTGGTCAAATGGTTTAAAATGTCAAAAAATGTCAAATTAATATTTGCGCTATAAACGTTTTCGGTTTTAAACAAAAGCTTAAATAAAATCAGAGTCGTGAAAGGCTGTAAACGTTATTAATGTGGGTCATTATTCTGTTTCTGGTTTTGTCTCCCCCAACATTGTCTAAAGAAAACCAGGCTCTTAAGCCCATGGTAGAAATTGGAATAGCCCTAACGACCACGGAAGATCAAGTTATAAACATGACCACATTTCTTCTTGAAGTGACCTCCAAGATTTCCAATGGCTCATGTTATTCCCACCTCATTGGACAGCTTGTAAAACTAGTTATTTTTATTTTCTCTACGGTTTACAGTCCTGTTATTATTTACCCATTGACAACTCAAAATGGCTCTTATTTTCCTAACCATATTGATCGAGCTAGTGACATGGCATCCAACATTTCATCAACATCCGATCAATTTTAGTCATCCCACGCAAAGTATCACGTAGATATTTTGGTGTGTACAGAAAAACGGCGTGTTGATGGCCCTTACTTTGGTATTGGAAGTGTTGTAGAATTTTATTTAAATATTTTACCACCAGCTTTATTTCATGTGCTTGTAACTGATGCATGGACTCTAAAACTGTAGTTAACATCAGTTCTTTATAGTACACTTGGAATGGATATGATTTACATTCCCTGGTCTATACACGGTAATCCATTTGCCACTCCAATTATGGGTCTTACCTATGCTGAGAAAGGGCCTTCAAAGGTCATGTTTTTCAGTAAAACAACTCACAACTCTAGTGTTATAATGCATGTAGCTCCCTGTGTCTCTTTGGGATGTTACAAAGAACTGATTCAACTTTTTCAAACGATTGAAGGAAACGGACAGAATATTATTTGGAAATTGAGGACTATAAATAGTTTCCCTTACACCACCTACCTTAGTCAACCATTTACTCACGCACTCAAAACAATTCAAAAATGGCCGACTAATTGGGATCATTATATTAGCAATGATATAGAAAATCGCACAATCCACTTTGTACTGTCATCTCTCAACTTATCCCATCTTCATCAAGAATCTTTGTTCGAGATCTCGGACCCTAAATCTTTGCATCGCAACAATGAATTTCATTTGAACAAACCACTAATATTTACCACACCAGATTTAGTAGAACGTCATGAAATTTTGAAAATCTATCCAGTTCTTGCAGATTCTTACAAGTTTATCACATCTCATGGAATCAACCCTCAATCAAATTTATTTCACCAAAATGTTCGCATTTTTGTCAAAAATGTGCTCTTTTTCGCCTGAAAATTTGCTATTTCTTGCCCTTACTATGGGCAATCTTGCCCTTCTTTTGATAATTATTTGCCTTTTTTGAAAAACTTGTTCCTAGTAAAATTTTGTTATAATTACCACTGGATAGGACAATAATGAACACTCGCAGAAAATAATTAAATTACATTTAAAAATCCTATCCGTTTGCACAAATGATGATTCTCCCATGTCCCACGAAAAATCCCGCCCATGAATTTAATTATGAAAGAGTACGTGCGTGGAATGAGAGTGACGTCACAAATTCTTTTGTTTCCGGCCTTCTAATGAAATCTAATGCACCCAACAAATTTGGAAAATGTTGCAAAAGAGTATAAGCCAAGGCAAGGCCCACTTGAAAACGTCCAGCAATTTGACCTTCCACGTCCTCCCCTCGAATTCCAAGTTGACCTAAAGTGACCATTTTTAATCCAGGACATTAATTTGTATTATTCCGTCATTTATTTTTCTTAAATTAATTGTTTTCATAATTAAAATGGCAACTACATATTATTTCACATTAACTATATTTACTTTACCAAGATTCTGTGGCAATCCTGGAACAAACAAAAATGGCGGGATAGGCGGGATAATCGGTATAGTTCTTTGTTTATTTTCCGCGATATCTCTAGAACCGGAGGTCATATTTGGTCGTGTGATATATCATCAGATGCGCAAAAATTCGCCCGACCTAACTTGAAACACTGGATTTTCTTCACCGAATCATTTAGGTGGAAAGGTTTTTGAGGTCAGAGAGAATGCAACTGCACAAGCATACTGAAATCTTTTTCTAATCAAATCCCGTGTTGCACACAGAAAAAACTAGGTGGGAGTTTTTGAAAAAAAATTGATCAATTCTAAAATAAAAAATTTAATTTTAATTTTAATATTCAACCACATGCACTATCATGTGTCAGAATACGCATAGATTACATGGCGAACGTTCAATTAAAAATTAATCAATGTCATAAAAATTCATGCATATATTTAGCGACATAATATCAATCCTATTATATTTAATTGTTGACAATATGTTTAAAACATAAAAGTGTCAAAAAAATTTAATTGAGGTAGTCAAATTGATGCATCATCTCATCCCAAAGTGTTGGAATATCTTTTCCAGTTAAATTCTTAAACATATTATCATTATACTTCCCTTCTTGACAGGCCTGATTCACCCGATAGACAATGTCAACTTTATAATTTTTTTGAACCCAATCAAGCAAGTAGCCAGCATCCGAGTAGCCATTTTCCCATTTTTTCTCACTATCTTTTGGTTTCTCAACTGGACCGTCCTCCGGGATTTTGTAGAGGAATCGACGAAAATACTCTGCAATCCCTTCGACGATCCAACCGGGACAACCGTAGCTTTGCATGACGTGGGTGAATTCATGGATGAAAACTCCATAGTCCTTATAGTTTGTTTTTCTAGGCCATGCTGCTGCAATGTTGATTAAATTACCACTGGCGTATATCCCATGATCTTCGGGGTCAAAGAACAAATAAACTGAGGTGGGTGGGTCATAGTCGGGGTAGGTAAAGTAACGACTCATACGCTTGTACTCTCTTTCGATCAGTGTTTTCCCCTTGTTTGCATACGCATCGAGGTCAGTGGCTCCTGCTGTGTCCACGTGAATCCACAATCTACCTGTTGACGTCAAAAAAATTCGGTTTAAACCTTCCAATTAGTTTTTAGTCCATATTTTTTATTGGAGGGCTAGCTTACCAATTCCAGTTTCACTTTCCCAAACGACTTTTCCATTGGAGTCGTAGATGGCAAGATTGCGGTCATCATGAAAAACGAGTCGCTGACCCTTTCCTTTAGTTCCAGTACTCCAAGCAACCCCACCGTCATTGTTGTAGATGACGAGGTTTCCGTCTTTTTGAAATATGGCTGTCTTCCCCTTTCCATCCGTTTTCGAGTTCCATTTGGCTCTCTGCTTTTGGTCATAGATGACCATATTTCCATCATCTTGAAATCTCAAATTACCTTTTTTCCCAATCTTGCATTCGTATCCCTTTTTAAATGTGTGATTACGCTCAAACTTGCATTCTCCACTACAAAGAGTGATAGTCCAAGCCCCAATCAAAATGATGAACCAACTAAATGTTCTCATTTTTCTTCCCTCAGACTTGGTTAACGACGGTACTTAAAAAAATCGGATTAATAATTTAATATTGGAAAGGTCTGATTCACCAGGATGAAATGCAAGTGGATATTATTAGATTTTGTGTCAAAAGGGTCATTATATAGTTGATGAAACATCCGGAAATTTTAGCTCATGGGTGGGAGTTGTGGACTGAATTATTGTTTTTAAATGTTGAATCAGCTGTTCAATTTTCAATTTCTTTGGTATTAGAAAACCAATAATTAGCAGTTAATTTTCCCTTGAGCCACATTCAATAGCATGCCTCATCCTATGACGCCAATTTTGCTGTAGAAAAAACAGCTCATTACTAGAACAATTATATAAAACCATCATTCTCAAAGTTGACACTTCTTATTGGGAATTTGAATGGGGGGGGGGAAGATTTATGTGAAGCAAATAGTGAAAAATTCGTCAATTGTGGCTAAAGGATTATATGTACAGCATCTTGTTTTTTTTCAACATTTTCAGTGATGTTTTTCATTTTTTAAAAAACCACAGGCAATTGAATAAATTATTTAGTTTTACATTGCAATTAAAAATTCTTTTAATTATTCCATTTAGTCGTTTATTTATCATTGTTTATGAATAAAAAATTTTCTTTTTTATTTTGGCACAATTATGTCCGATGATTCGTCAAAGTTTTTGGGTTTACATAAAAGTTTGTAATTTGAGAAATAAAATAAATATGTTACACTGCCGTTTCTGTTGTGCAATTTCATTATTGTACACATTAATTAAATTCTGTTGTACAAATTTAAGATTTTCTTGAATGATTTAATTGTTGTACAAATTAATTAAAATCTGTTGTAGAAAATCAAGATTGTGTTGTACAGAAAAATTAGGACCCAATAAAAAATTGATCGTTCGAAGGTGAGTGAGGAATTAAAACAAAACATGAGTAACAATTTTTTCCAAATAAGCTGAAGTTCTTCAAAATTTTATCCAAACGCTACCTACAATAAATGCCCTGCTTGACTTTTTCAAAATGAAATTGAAAAAAAATCTGTTAGGACTTTGATCTCTTCAAATTTCATTTTCAACAAAATTCAGCATACTAATTTTTTTAAATTGCCAAAACTAGACAGTCATGACGTATTGATTTTAATTGGTCATTGTAAACAAAAATAGCAGTCATTTATTTGTCGCAACCCTTCATAAAAGAGTTGATTTGACTAATATTGAAACTTTTTGTGACATTTCCGTACCCCCAAACACCAATTTTAGCATACTCTTTTGGAACACTGACACACCTGTAAATGTAAATTACAGGGAGATTTAAATCTTCAGTAATGAAAAAAAAATCCTCAATAAAAATTAATCGTACTGTAGTTTTCCATTAAAATTTCCATCATAAATAGTAAAGTCATGTGGTCCAGATATAATAAAAGACAGGCCATCAAGGGGAACGTCAATAAGGGAGGAGCCACTGCTGGCCATTTCCTGCGTGTCCTGAAAATCGTTGGCCTGAAAAACGGTGCTCATTGGTTTATCCGTGTCCGCGTCCCCACCACGTCGAATACTTTTGTAGGGAAATGTTTCATTGTAACAGACAAGCGAGTCATTGTACTTTATCACTTCTGTTCTGTCTCCATCATAATTAACATCACCAAATAGAACCCAACTGAAATGATTACAATTTATTTAATTTTTGTTTGTCATTTAATTGTCAAATCCATTTTAACATTTTTTTGCTAATTATCTTAAAATTTGGTGCTATTTTCCTTTATCGTGTTTGTCGTTTAATTGTCAAATTAACTTACAATCCGCGTAAACAGTAGCTCTTGATTTCTCCTTTCTAGGGGACGTTGGCGAGCGATTGCTTATAGACCTCTGTTTGGCCATCTTTTGTAGTCAAACCAAGTTCTTGTACGTATGCGAGTGATTTTGATATCAACATAATAAAAATAATTAGAGACGGCCTCATTTTCAAACTCCCGCCTCCTTTCATTTTACTCTTTACAGTACATGCAATCAAATATCAACAGACAATGAGCGTTACTGGCAGTGTTGAGGGTCAATACAAATTTTATTCATGGACTTTGTAATTAATTTGAGAATGGTTAAATAAATAAATATTGTGAACCTATTTAAGTACTACGTAAAAGACAATTGAAAATAAACCAATTAAAGCCGCAATTGAAGTTAAATCTTTTTATTTAGTGATTATTTAATATTCAATATTATAAATTATTTTATAGTTATTTTTTGTTAAATAGGCATATTTCAAATTTAATGGCGGCAATAATTTAAATTATGAATTATCATTTTTATAAATTTCAAACTCCCTCTGATTTTCCATCTGCGCATGAGCTGATTTCTCTTTCTCGCCCTGGAACGCCACTAGTCGATTTCGTCATATTTTCAACATGGCCTCGAACAAGACCCACCATTTCACCAAAAGTTGTACGAAAATTCTTGCCCATGATCATGTAAACGAAGAAACTGGTAGCACTGCTGATATATTCACTCAAATTGAAAAATGGCAGAGCGGGAAATTTACATTGAGTAGAGAAACTTGGTTCCATTAAATTGGCGGCAACATTCACAACTCCAAATGGAAGTTCAGTTACAAGGAAAATGACGAGAACGACAAGCAACATTTTAGTGGTTCTGTCAAACTCTATCTGTCGATTATTTTCTGTATTATTTTTCCCTTCATTTCCTATTAAGTGTGACCTTTTCCGCTTGACCTCCAATAAATTCCGTACCAAAGTTAAAATGGTGACGGTCAATAAAAAGCAGGGGAGTATTTTTATGCAAATTGCATGCATCCACAGGTAAACTTCCTCAGTGTGAAAGTCAAAAGAATATTTTTCTCCCTCCAATTTCTTGATGTAAGCTTGATAGTACATTGGCGGGAGAATAAGAAAACCGCAAACAACGCAAGCAGCTATAGCCCATCTCGCTGTTTTGGCTGTACACCAAGACTTGGCTTTGAATGGTTGAATTACGCTGATGAGACGCCACATGGCCAACGTCAATGTCAAGTAAGTTGACCAGCTGTGGAATAACTAAAGAATGTGAATTAAATAAGGCGCCAATTTTAAATTTTGGTACTACAAAATCACCATGAGCAGGATTTCGTTTATGAGTTGAGTCAAGGCGAGCCCATAAGTTGTTCCATTTCCATAGTAGACGCCACTCTTGGTCAGTTCTAGAACGGTCACGTTCTCTAGTTCCCGAATGACACATAAAATATCAGAGATGGCGAGAGCGGTCAAAATTGTGTTGATAGCGTTGCGCATGCTCTGGCGGGTCAAGACGGTGACGTTGATGATGTTGGTGATGAGGCCAATAATGCAAATGGTGACCTTAAGAGGAATGAAAATGGGAAGGAAATTTTCGGAAATTGTTTTCCATATTGGGGCACAGTACACGTGCTCGATGGGCGTGACATTAGCCAGAATTGGAATGAAAGTCACGTTTAGGTCCGGAATTGGATCGGGATCGATTGGTAAGTATCGGGGTTGAATTTGTAAGGTCATGTTGAGGTCCATTTTAAAGAGAATTAAATAATTAAAGGCACAAGTTGCATAAATGAATTAAATGAGTTGATAGAATAATTGTCCAGGTTTTTTTTAATTGAGAGTTGCAAAGCCTGTAAAAGTTGCGTGACCACATTTTGAAAGGAGTTTCCTTTTCTAGGAAAAAAAAGTTTGAAAAAACCCCACCACATTTAACATAACAGGTAAAAGTGATATGTGACCTCGACACTGACATTGTTGAATGTCAGCAGTGATGACTCAGGACTGATTTGTGCTTCTTGACATGTGACAGGTTCCATCTCATTTGATGTCATGATTTTTCTGATATTTTATTAAATTATTTCTAGTCAAGTTAATTAGACATTAATTAAATTAATTTGACTCTTTTATTTAAATTCGTGCATTTAGTTTAATTGTAATTTTAAATAGGGAATATTTATAAAAATAATGGAATAAAAATAATTCTTTTTAATTTTATTATTCTACTCTCGAAATTCGAGGTCCAAGACTTCAGCCAAAAATGCGTAATTGTCTACAAACCGATCCACCTGTAAATTAACATTGTTAAATTATAATAATCACATTTAAGTTAATTAAATAAAAGAAAATTTGGGCAACTCACATCCGGATATGGAATGTGACTTCTGTTGTCCACATGGAGTAACAATGGATTCATCTTCAAATAATTTTAAATAACAATTTAGTTTAGTAATTAATTTTAAATGACAATTTAATTTAATACTTAATTTTAAATGACTTACCTGATTACTATTAGTACCAATCCTGTACTGTAATTCTGCAACATATTTAAATGCTTGAGCTGGTGGTTCCCTGTTACATTAATTTGTTTTAATAATAATTAAAATGGCAACTACAAATTAGTTGTATTTTTACCAAGATTTTGTGGCAATCCTGGAACAAACGAAAATGGCGGGATACTTAATTTCCTTTGGAGGTAAACGAATATTATGAAGGGGGGAATATTTAAAAAGATTTTTAAAATTATTTTCTTCTTCTGGTGTTCCAAATTCATGACAAAATGGACATTGGAGATGATATCCAATTAAATCCGTTCCCCTAAATTTAATAACAGCAATTAATTTTAATTGAACAATTAAAAATGATTCTAATTTGCACAAACCCGCCCTTGACAATAGCAGCCCCATACAAATCTGGGCGTTGATTCACGCAAGCGGCAACTGCCCAGTTTCCTATAATGGCCAATTTATTTGACCGCGTAAAATTATTTTGAATTAAATACTCCGCCGCTGCTTCCATATCTTCAACCAAATACCCGTGTTGAAATCCTTGGTCACTTTTTTTATTTTCTCTATAATATAATATTTTTCAAAATTATATAAAAAAGAGATGTAATTGTTTGCTAATTAATTTCAAATTTACCGCTCATCCCTCGTTTGTATAAAAGCCAGAATTCCATTAAAATTCTCTACAAAAACAAGGCCAGTTCGGGATGCGAAGCGAACATGGCGACTTTGTAAAATTAGTGGAGTGGCACCATCTGGTACCCAATCCTTCAAAAAATATTTAAATTTTAAATGTCATTTTACTCATTTTTATTTTGAATTTAACCGCCTTATTTTACTTTTCTCCGGAGAATTTCCATGGGTAAAAGTGTCCCATTTTTTGAGGGGTAGAAAAACTGTTCATGAATAAAATTGGCGGGGTCAATACCCGGGATTTGAGTTTGATTGAAGAGCTACAAAACAAATTAATTATTAATTTTTACAAAATATTTACGATATTCAAATTTTGAACTTACCGCACATTGAATTTCTTGTTTAATTGTAATTAAACAACGAAAAGTAGAGGCAGAAATGAAGTTTGTAGAATAAATAAAAAATTCATTGCTTTCTCTGAAACTTTCAAGGCGATTAATGAGCCCCGTTTCAAAATTGGAGAGACGATGTAAAAGCCCGCCATCTCGTTTTCGTAATTCTAAACTTATTTTTGACTCATTTTGATACGACAAAATTAATTTGTCCCTTCAAAAAAGTAAATTCATCATTTTAAATTAATTACTTTAAAATTAATAAAAAAATTAATTATTTTACTTGTCAAGAACGTTCACATGTTTCAAAATGGCGACAGGGTCACTGTCCAAAAAAGTCGATTCTAGTGGAAGGCGACTTTGGTCAGGATGGGAGAGCGCATGGCGCGCGTCAATTTTAATTATTTTGCCATTGGCATCTCCATCCAATTTATGGAATAAAAATATGGGGCCTTCATTTTCAATGTACTGTGAAAAAAATTAAAATTAATTACGCTAAATTAAATTTTAAAAGTTAATTACTTACTTCATATCCTTGCACCATTTGTGACCGGGTCAAAGGAACTAAATTCCCCTTGACCTCTAACTCCATAACAAAAATGGTGGTCTGTTTAGCGAACATGGTGACAAATAAATATTTCCCATCATTTGAAAAACTTGTCGATCTACCAAAATAAAAAGTACCAAATTAAATTATTATATTTTTAAATTAACTTTAATTGACAATTAAATTACGTCAATTGGGCTGTATAGTTTTTGACCGAAACTTCCCCCAAAATTTTATCCTCAGTTTGTCTCGTCCCCAAAACGTGACTCATCACTCTCAAAACGAGGGTAGAGTCTCCTTTGGAGAGGGTGACATGCTAAAATATTAGAAGTTAATTAAATTGAATAATTTAATTACAATAAAATTGTAATTAAAATTTTGAAATTAATTCTTACGATGTAATAAAAATTCTTGTTGTCATTTGAGAACGTGAACGTAATAAATAATTCGGAAATTGAATTAAATTCCAAAATATCCGGGAGATTAATCGCAGTGGAGACATTCCGAAATTTTAATTTATATTCCCGAATTTCATTCTCCTCGTGGTTGAGGCCATTCTCCAATGGGTAGGAGTAGGCCATGATGCCACCATTAGAGCTCCACTCCACGTTATCAATATAACTGACTGGTTGAATCCCTTCCTCTGTTTGGTCCAACAATATTTTTTCGGTTCCATTCAAGTCAGACCTCACGCTGTAATGTCTCTTGTAACCTGGGTCCGCTCTAATTATAAAAAAGTCACATCATTTTTATGGCGCCAAAATATTTTTACCACGTGGCACTCATAACTTAAACTTACCCTTGAATATTGTCAGTAGGAAGACGATAAAAAATGAAATATTTATCTCCAATTTTAGTTGGAACTTGATGCCATGGACTTTCCCAAACATTTTTTAGTTGATGGCGCAGTTTAGACCAATTTTTTGGCGGTCTTTTCGCTTTCTTTAGAAAACTCTCAGTCAATGTATTCTCATTTTTAATAAATTCATTTCTTTCCTTTGAATCCGAGTCGAGCCACCGGTAGGGGTCAGGAATCTATAATTTTACATTTAATTATTAATTTAATTTAGTTATTAATTAATTTTCATAAAAATGTACCTCCACACCATGATGAGTTTCCACAATCCCTAAATCCCGGCGTACTCGGGGGTATATAAATTGGCGGAAGTAGCCTGTAAATTAAATTAAAAAATTAAATGAACAATTAGATGAGCAATTAAATTAATAGTAAATAATAGTCCCAATTAAATATATAATTACCTTCACTTTTTAGCTCAAAATTTTGATTTGAATCACACGATTTTAATTGAGAATTAGGATTAAGTGAAGAAATATAGAAAATGAGAACAATACTCAAGATGGCGAGAGCCACAGAGACAACAATTAAATAATGGGATAATCTTTTCCACTTAAAATGATCCCCATAACTGGAAGTGCCGGTTAGATGGACGGCATCTTCTTGAGAAGATGAGTGTAAATGTTGAAAGGTGGCTGCCATGACTTGTACAAATTTTTAGAAATGTCTCAATTTAACTTAACTCATGGTGAAAAATGTTTCTTTGACAATGTTGAATCATTAAATGCGCATTCAACACGTTCAAATATTCTTGATTGACCTCGACTCGGTCCCCAAATGAATTTAAATTCATTTGGGCCCTATGTACATTGTAAAGTGCCAAATGAGTGCTGAGCGAGAGAATGAAAAGGATCTTCTAAGAAACAAGTCAACCTTGAAACTCATAAAAAATTATTTCTTTTTCCATTTTTAATCAACAAGCTCATTCTCAATGATCATTGAACAGCTTTCTATTCATTCGTCTTTTTATTTGACTTTTCATATTTAATTTATTTTTATTTTAATTAATTTTCAAAGCAAAATGTTGACGAATATGAATTTATCAATTTTTCTGTCACAACATGAAAACAATTTAATTTAAATTAATTAATTGTTTTCATAGGGTCAATGTTGGTTATTCGAGACAGATTTTACAAAGTTGGACTTTATTTTTAATTATTAATCATCAAAAAAACTTTTTCTTTAGAGGAAATAAAAAAGCTCAACTTCAAAATTTTAAAGTCATAAAAGTTGAAAACTTGGAGAAAATTGTCAGGAGAAGTTTGTCACTACATTTAAATCTAAATATAAACATAAATTTTATTGGTATTGAATATCCATTTGGAATATTTTTTAATGCATGAATGACGCTGAATTACGCTGACGATGAATGTGCTTGAATGGCCCACAAAAAACTTTGAACCTTCAAATCCCAATTCACCATTTTTTGGGAGTACTTTCACCACCAATGAATATTTTATGTATTATGTAACTAGATTTTAATAAGGACTTGACAAAAGTTTTGTCGTTTCGTATTAAGAAAAAGACTCGATTTTTATGATCAATCGAGAATAGTCAACACGACACCTTTCGTGTCACTTGTAAATTTCCACAGACTGATTGCCCACCAAAACTTTAAAATTATGTCTATTGCGACGTTCATCCCTAGTACACTTTTTAATGACAGTTGTTTACGTCAACAAAACTAAAGTAGGGTCACTAGTTGATGTGTGCTTGTAAACTTTTGTGGCCTTCAGAATAGACCAAAAATATTCATTGTTTTCAGACTTTTCACAATGGCTACCATTTTTATTTTATTCGTCTCAGTCCTTCTCTTTCATTCTGTCCACTCTGTCACTCTTACAAAAAATGGGAACATTTTTGTTAGTATAGATAATTTAATTAATCCAGATAACTGTTTTTTACGTTTAATCAAGGATTCCAGGTCATTTAACCTTTATAGAATGACCCAGCCGACCCTTTTAATTTCTTGGGTTGTTGACATGTTTGGAACAATCCCGAATAAAGATGACGTTCTGGTCAATTCTAAGCACGTCCACTGCTACCTCTCCACAGTGCTCCTTGACGGTGCAGAGCCGCTAAATTGCAAAACAATTTTGTGGCATCAATTTTTTTTTCAGTTACTTTTTCAAACTCAATTCAAGCCAGCTGTGACGGCGTCCGCCATTATTTTCCTTGAATTTTCCAGCGATCTGAGACTGACCAAAACGCCACTAGAGGGTCTCATAAACATCTTGGGAATAGCCAAGCGCGACCACCAATTTTTTATTGACAGTCCCATTTTTGCCTTGAGTCTCCAACAAGTGAGATCAAGGTCAGAATTTAATAAAAATCCTAAAAAATGGCCACCAATTTTCAAAAGAGGGGTTTGTATAACAACAGATGGCATATTGCCCTATTTTAAGCCAGACAGCAAACTGATTCTCACAGAATTTACTTGCTCTGATTGGGAGCTCTGCTTCAAAAAAATGCTGGCCACTTATGACACAGTCACGGATCAGCAAAAAAATTTTTTGTGGACATTTTACGAGAACACCAAGTCAACCATTCAGGTCCCCTAAACAAAGGAAGCGACGAGGGTACAATTTTATGGAGTAAACAACGTGAAGCTAAATGATGCGCTACAAAATTTTATATTTTCCCCTCTCAACCAAACACTCCAATCAACACTCAAAACCCAAGGAGGTTTTGCACAAAATTGTGTCTTTCATGTGCGTAAAAGATATTTACTTACTATGCCATACGTCCATGGATTTTACCAAACTGACTTGAAACCAGCTTACAAATTTATTACGACAGATGGCGTCTACCAAATCAAAACTTCATTTGAGATTTACACAACACCATTTGAATTAAATGTCTGGCTTTCACTTTTGATTAGCGTTTGCGCCACAGTGGGAATCCTTTTTGGGGTGTACTGGCACTTGGACAAGAATAAATTTGAAATCAAATTGGCGCACTTTTACTTTATTTTCAGTATCGTGTTTTTCATTTATAGAATTTTAGTACAAAATGACCAAAAGAACCACCCCACCAGCACCATTTCAGGGTCACAGGCACAAGTGCAGAAATTTAGCACGACCGTCCTGGGTTTTTGGGTCCTCATGGGATTTATTTTGACCAACTATTACAAGTTAGAAAATTGTGCTGATTAAATTATTTCAATTTAATTAAATTAATAATCTTTAATTAATTATTTATTATGTAGCGCCTTCCTCAAATCAGAATACGCTGTGAGCTATCCTTACGACTTGAAAATAAAAAATTTGAAGAGTTTGGACCTTGGCAATCTTACACTTTACATGACAGAAAAAAATATTTTTTGTGGTCTCAGGAATCGAACTTTTAGTTTGATCAATAAAACTTGGCTTTTATCAGATTCCCATGATCACGTGAATCATCAGAGAATTCCAACTCTTACATTAGCCCTTGGCTATGACTTGGCAAATACTGGCCATTATTGCGACATCTGCCAAAACAATTTACAAGCCTCAGACACCAAAAATGTTTTTCAATTGTGCGTCTCATGTCGGATACAACAAGAACTCAAAATATTGAACGATAACATGCAAATTTTATGCCAATCAGAATTAATCCAAGCCATCCCCCATGAGCTCCTTCAACCAAAGAGAGTTGTCATTGTTTTGGCGGATCAATTTGATTATTTTTGGAACATTTTCAAGACAGAAATGAAACTGAGCTCCTCTTCCAAATATTTTCACAATCGAAACACTCCCGATGATTTCATGAGGGAGTCCATCGGTTTTGGAGTGGTGGCCCTTTTGGGGAAAAGAGACAAAAAATTAATTCCACAACAAATTGAAATTCTTTTAAGTTCCGGAATTTATGGGCTGTGGCTCAAATGGGAGGGAATTTTGTTTAGGGAGGCGGACAAAAATGAAGGGATGACCCTGGAAAATGATGGCAAGGGGGATTTTAAGGCATTGTCATTTGTTGACTGTGAAATTCATTTTTGTGGTTTTGCCATTTTAATTGTGGTGGCTTTAGCCATCTTTATTATTCACACTGCTTACTATTTTTACCGATCTCTATCTAAATAAAGAATTTAAATAAATTGAGGAGAAATTAAATGTCCGTGGCGTTAGGATCTAGAATCTTGAGACATTTAATAAATAAAAATAATAAATCGCCGTTTAAAGTCTGATATGATCATCGATCCTGACAGACTGTTCCCTATTATTTGTGGCCCTTTTTGGTAAACAAAAGATAGCTTATCAATGTGACTTGACATGCGACATGTCACTAGTTGACATGGGCAGTTAATCCCCAATTATTATTTTTTATAATCATTTACCACAATTTTCCCCACAAGTCCGTTAGTTCGGGTCCGTACCGGGTTCGTAAATCACAATCACAAAAAAAATTATTAACATTTTTTGTCCCCAACTGTGCAAACTAAACAACTTGAAAATAGCTGACCCCTGACCTTCAATAAAAATGAAGGAGAAAAGTTTGGGGATATTGAGTAAACTATTCAACGTGTGTTACACAGTGGGTTACAGTCCGTATTCATTTTGTAAAATTCATGGAAAACTGAATTTCAATCCTTCCCGCTCTCGCTGGTTCTATTGGTGTGGAATTGTGATGGTAGAATTTGGGTACTTGATTTTCATGGGTGTCCAATCATACCGTACTTTATTCAACGAAGATGCTGGTCCCAGGGATAAATTTCAATCAGTTTACTGGTTACTTGTGACCCTTTTCTTCCAAATGAATCTTTACAGTTGGTTCATTCATTATGGCCAGCATCACCACACTATCAATGGAATTATTCACACTCTCCATCTTCTCCAAGGTAAGGTCAAAAGTCAATGGTAAAAGGCGAACAAATGACTCTATCTTTTTATTTCATTAGATGAAATGGGACTAGATAAAAATGTACCAGACAAAAAAATTGGCGGCACGATCCGTGGACTCTTCTTTCTTTGTACTTTTGGACTGGTTCGTCGGTTTTTGCTCATCTGGACTGATCCAACTGCATCGCAACTTTTGACCTCTCTAGCCACACGACCTGAGTCTATTCCATGGGCCATCAAACTTGTGTGTGGTGTGCTCCAATTTTATTTGAATGGACTCCACATTTATTTGTTTATGCTCGATGGCTGTACAATTTACATTTATGCCTGCTACCTTCTTCCTGTGATGACATCAATGAGGTCAGTGACCTTTTTTAATTTTGTGAAAGGACGTAAATTTAAATAGTATTTTTTTATAGGTTAAGCAATGTCAGCCGGCCATCACCTTATGCGTACACAAGGTTGTCTAGAAATTATACAAAGTTGCGGGTTCTAGAAAATAATGTTATGAGCGTGTACAGTTTATGGCCATTGTATCTTCAATTGATTGCCGGCATCATATCTACCGATAATTTGTTCACCGCGGTCATTTTTAAAGGGATTCATTTTTTTGTGATTGGCGCTGGTGTCTTGATGTATGGTCTAAAGATTTTTAATTATTTGGCATCCATTTATTTATTGTCGTTTCAAACTTTGAGCTCATGGGACAATGGGCCACTTTGGTTTCGAAAATTTCGAAGGGCTTTAAAGCCCTTGAGGGTCAATGTGGGGAGTTTTGGGTTCATTGATAAAAGTTTTGTGATGACTTTTGTCACAATTGTCATTGACAAGTGCACCACTCTTATTATTACTTTCAGGGAGACTTAGGTCACGTCAGAAAATTCAATTCATTTCATTAATTGAAAGTTGAAACAATTGTTCAAAAAAATTATTTTTCTTTGTCAAAAACTAGTCTTGTGCCATAGGGTCCTTTTCAATATTTAAATTTTAAATAATTTTAAAATATAAATAAAATGCTTTAAAATTAATAAATAACATTTATAAATAAAAAATGCATCCATTCACCATCATAATTATTATATTCTCTTACCTTAAGAATTCCACCTTAACTCTGAATAATTGAATTGTATTAAAAGTCATTTAAAATGTACAGTAAGTGTACACATAACTTCATTAATGACTAGCCATGCCACATGTGTTTAATTTTAATTAAAACTATACGGAAAAATAACTTACATGGCGCAACCATAATTTCATGACATTTTACCAAAAAAAGATCCAGTAGAAATATTTCTTTCAAGGCTTACAAAATTTGGGTCATGGTAAAATGCATCACTCCATCACCCTTATAGTAATAAAATGCATCACTCCATCACCCTTATAGTAATAAAATGCATCAC
>JAQIVZ010001617.1:0-29836 GCA_034700945.1 Arrhopalites spinosus
TCTCGTCCCCACTGCTAATGACAAGTAGGAACATAGAATTGTATGGGGTTACATTGATCAAGTACAAAATAGTTGTAACTGGTTACAGGTAGCTTGAAAAGAAGTCAGAAAAAATAAACATGGCTATTGGTTACACACACTATTTTGCTTCTAAAGAGAGAGAGAAGGCAAGTTAAAAACAAGTCTCTGGGTTGAAAATTAACGTTTGTCTACTATTGGATCAACATGAAGGTAAAACATGGACAGAAGAAGCCGTGGATGGTTTTTTTTTCTTCTGCCGTTTGTTTGTTTGTACAGAGAGAAATGACTTTTTTACACTCATAGCTCATGTGTCTTGTTTGTACAATTAATTTGCATATGCTTTTTTATCTTTATCTACATGTCCCCATGTTACTAGCCTCCATAACATTTGTGTACAAATAACATAAAAATTCCTCCTTCTCAGACTCCTAAAGCTCGTTTTCTCATTAATGTAATGTACAGATATTTGGTTGTTTTTTTTGAAATTTTGAAATAATTCTCATAAATTTAATATCTCCAGATGCTCTCTCTCTAATGATTAAATTGGAAGAATTATTTTTTGATGAAATTTTTTTTGTGAGATTCAAATCACAAATTTTTTTTTGAGTGGGGTTTTGTCTATAAATTATCTCAAATAGCTGGAGTTGGTTTGAAACACCTGTGATGGTTTTTTTCATGTGAAAAATATTTTTCTATTGTGATGCTGATACAAGTCAAGTCAAGAAGAGTTTTTTGGCTGGACATGGAAAAGTGAATGAAAAGTTTTTTAATATTTGAGTTTGCATATTGGACACAAAAACATTTTTTTTTGACAAGAAGAGTTTTGGACTCTATGTAAATTTTGGTGAGAAGATTCTGTACATAAACTTGGGATCCACTTTTTTCTCGTCGGCCCTCCTATCAAGAAAATTTTGTATTAGAGATGCAAAAGACACTTTGTACTTGTATGAGTATGAGGAGAGTATCACGTATGGGGAGAGGAGGGGGAGAAAATCGAGTACTGTGGTACTTGGGACGGTGAGACGGTGAACTTGACACTTTTGAGTTGTAAAAATTGAAATGTGGCTCAGTAAAAATGCCATCTTTTTCTAATAAAATATCCAAGGTAAAGGCTACAATTCCTCTCTCTCTCTGTGCAAGTATTGTACAGGGGAAGATGTGGGGAGAGTAAAAAAGAGATGAGCATCTTTCATGTGGTTTTACACATGTGGAAATTACTTTGTATTATTCTCTACCCTCCTCTCTCTTCTTCTTCTTCTTTGGGATTACGTGTATTAACCGAATATTTAAATGAGTCCCTTTTTTGAAATTGTTTTCCAGTCTTTTTAAATTTTGTAGAATTTCAACGCCGTTCAAGCCTATTTTTCTATTTTTTTTTGCAATAAGGAAGCCATAGGTCCACTATTCCTAAGGCACTTTAATTGAGATTTGACGAAGTAAGATTAAATTCAACTTTTTTAAATTAAAATTAAAGAGGAATGAATAAAGCTAGGTGAAATCATTTGAGTTAATGAAACTGTTTAAGTTAAATTAATTGAAGTACAAGTCGGAATCTCTCTCTCTCTTTGTTTGTGGGGAGATCAGCTGACAAATTCCAAGAAAACAAATGTGGGATTCCCTTGTATCCACTAGCCTCAGAACATGTTTCAAAATAATGAACAAGAGAGAGAGATGATCCAGAGACAAGAAACATGTGAGATATTTGCTACCAACTTGAAAAGAAAGAGAGAGAGAGAGCTTTGGGGTACAATAGAAAAAAAAAACTTTTAGTTTCCAAGACTTTGAAAAAATGTTACATCACACACTTTCTCACTGTAGGCTCTCTACCTTTTAATATAATTGCCCCTTTACTCGTACTTTCAACATGGAGAGACTTTCCAAAAATAAAACTTACAGTTGGTGATCCAATCCTTCACAATGTTTCTTTTTAAATAAAATAACACAGGTGTCAAGATCAAATAAAAATCTTTCACCAACTAAACAATTTGTCCTAATAAATTATATGACAAAAATATTTTGTCAAGTTGGACGCCGCTTATGTTTAATTGCCATATCCGCCAGATTGTGATAGAAGAGTTATATTGACAACTGAGTCCGTAGTCCACTAAATAATTGTCAAAATTATAAATTTAATTTAAAATATTTTACCCAAAATTCTCTTGTAACACCCCCACCCTCCTCCATGTACTCTTAAAAAAAAAGATTCTATTTAAAAAAGATTCAATTATCCTCACGAACGTGTCCCACATGCCCCCCTTTTTTAAAGGATTGAAAATAAAACAAATTCCACCATTTTAACTGCTCTCTCTCTCTCTCTGTCTAATTGTCAAGAGGATAAATTGTCTAGTTTTGCATCAGAGGATTCTTCCATACATTTTATTATGAGAACAAGACCACTTGTCTCTCTCTCTTCTCTTTTTTTTGAAAGGCTGTCTTGAGTCTTCTCAATTCATTTCAAGAGAGAGAGAGAGAGAAGGGGAAGAGAATGAAAGGATGCATTTCATTATTTCCTCTTCCAATTGTCTTGCCTCTCTTTTTTCAACAGGTAAGAAAACTCTTCATGTCGTACATCACACCTTCATACCCTTCCTGTGTTTGAAAAAGTCTCTCTCTCAAAATTTTGAACGGAAGACCATGTCTCAACTCCAACTCTTTTTTTCATTCTTTTTTTTCTTTTTTGAAAGAGAAGAAGAAGGCAGCTCTCAGATTTCTGGTATGAAAGCATGTGGAAACTTTTAAAAGTCTCTATTCTCTTATGTGAGCCCACTACTGTCCCATTGTAAACAAATGTTTTTTTATTTAGTAGATATGGAAATAGTTTCTGATACATTAGGACAAGTGTAGGGGATACAGATACTATGTACTTGTTGTTGTTATGAGTTGTTGTAATGTAATGTGCATAATTATTACAATTTGTTTCTTTTTTGGCGTTGGTGTCTATTGACTATACTCATTTTTGTCTTTTTTGGTTTCTTCTCTCTCTTGAAAATTTGTAAGACAGGTAGTCATTGTTTTGTTCTCCTTTTTTTTCTTCTCTTGGATTGGAATGTTTTGAAACTGGAAGACAAGTTTCTTGAGTCTCTCTCTCTTTGTTTGTCATGGAATTTACTCAATTCTTTTGTCAAGTTTTTTTTCCTCACTTTTCTCTTTTGATTTTTGGGGAAGAGGTGATGAAGTCTTTCTTTTCGTCTTGTTTTTCAAAAAAAACTCAATGGAAGCTGCCCACTCAGTTCACACGACAGTGTGAATTCCAATTTTATTAGCTTTTTTTACATTTTTTGACCTGGATTTCCTCAATCTTTTTTTTCAACGTCTCAACATTTTATACTGCATTTAATTACAAATTTTAATATTTTTTTGTTGGACTTGAACGCCGCTCGTATGGTTTTTCGCCTTTTAGTGGTAAACCTGATAAAAGTCAAGGCATCAGGAGATCAAAATATAAAAATATTGAGAATTTTAAAATGGCAATTTTCAAGCGTAATTTTTTGAAATTGAGTCTAGCCAATAAGAAATGGAGCTAGAAAAAAAAGAGACTCGTTTGTTATACTGAATAGGACAAAGAAAAAAAGTGGAAGAATTAAAGTTAACTATGTCAATATAAAGGGAAGGTATGAGGTAAGCATACATGAATTAAGCTCATCAAAATCTCATAAAAATTTATAATGTTGACAGGACCTTTTAATTGTGGTACTTGTGGGTTGTTGAAATACAACAAAAAAAAATTCTCTCTCTCTCTCTCTCTCTCTCTTGCTCTGACATGGGAATGTCAACTAGTCAACGCTCAAAAAAAATTGTCGTCTACTTTTCTTTCATTGTCTTCTCTCTATTTTTTTGTCAACTTGATTGTTCTTTGCATATTCCCAGAGAGAGGGAAGGAGGGGGGACATCATTATCAAGTTTTTATGGATGTGTCAAAAGGAATTTTTGCATGATTTTAATGAGTTGTGAAACAAAGTTCAATAATGCCAAAGACTCATTGAGTGTGATAAATTCTCACAGTTTTAAAAAATTTAAATTAAAAAATTTTAACTTTTGTTTAAATCTTTGGAGGAATTTTTAGTAATCTTTTAATTTAATCAATCACAAAATATTTTTTTTTTATTCGAACTTGAACGCCGTTCCATGATTTTTCTTCCCGTTTAGGCCTGTTTTGAGATCCTCACATAAAAACAGTGTTTTTGTAGAGGGGAGTGTTTGAAAATTAAATAATTTACTGTAAAATAATATACTCTAGTTAAACTAACATTTAAAATTGAATGTCGGGGTAACCTTTATAAAAAAGAAAAAAAGTAGTTTTTTTTGATTTGACAAAAGAAGAGAAAAGACTGAATGTATCACAAACTGTCATTGACTAATGAGACTTGTATAACTGCACCTCAACAGAATGAGGAATGACAAAGAAGGAACCCCAATGACAATAAAATGAAAGAGTTCAACCATTTTTTCCCCCTTGAGAAGAATTCCGACACGAATCCCACTTTTTTGACGTTAAAGAAACACAACTTGACCATGTAAAACTTTTTGTAACATTCTCAAATAAAGAGTAAAAAATTTTTGACGCAACTCATGTGACTTGAACCCCCCTTTGAAAAGTTGCGGACAAGTCGAATGACAGCCAGAGAGGACTCATCACAAAAATCTGACCAGGGCCCAAAGAAAGCCAAGTGGAATTATGTCCTTATAAGTATACACTCCATCAATGATGAAATGAGTAGAGGCGGATTAGAGATAAAAAAGAATATTTTGCTATTAGTCATCAATTCCCATGTCTCAAAAAAAAATCTTGACCCTCGCCATCCTCATCTCCTCACTTGAGACAGACGACACTTGTTAGAGCCAAATCCACAAAACGAATCATAATCAAAATCAATTGAGGTGGATGTGGATTGAAAGAAGCCTTATTGAGCCCATTTTTTTTATATAAAAGTGACATGAAATGGTGACTTGTTAACCACAAATTGATGCAAAAAACAAGATGAACACACTTGCCAAAGGATTATATAACCATTTGATTATTCCTCATAAGGTAATGATGAGTGTGTTTGCCAATTTTTATTGATTTAATTCCATTTCACTTTACATGATCTATTTTTTTTATTTCAACGCCGCTTACACCTTTATTCTATATTTTAGACTGCAATGAGTGTAAGTTCTCTCCTTCAACGTTTTCAAGTCACAATAAAATTTAACGACAAACTTCCGGTAAAATTGCTTCAATTTTTTTTTAAAAAAATACTTAATTATAACAATTTCAATGGAAAACAAAGGGAAAAAAATAGTGACCATGGTTAATGTCCACTGGTCTACTGTTTATCATGTTGGGTCAGGCAATTGTGACACATGCAAGGGATACATTGAAGCTTGGAAAAGGTGGGTAAGATAACGGGACAAATGTTTTTGAGAGAGTAATTAAATAAAAAGGAGATTAAGCATCTGGTTTTTCTAGAACTCTCAACTTATTAAACAAAGTAGAGCCCATTTTTTCAATGGGAGGATTAAAGTGATTGTAAAATAATGTTAGTTTTATCCCATACAAATATAGAAACATGGAAAATGTTAGTCTTTGGAGGAAAAGACGAGGGGAGGGGGAAATGAAAATATAGGGGCTCTATTTTTTGTGAGGAAACAGGTGTTTTTTGTCTTTTTATTTTCACGTGAGGACCTTCTATGAACGTGTTGGCCAAGACTTTGTGTGTTCCTACAACCAACGAAAATCAAAACTCAGATTGATTTGCCCACAACTAGTATTGAAAGCTTGATCTGGATGGAATCTTTAGGACGAACGATGTCCAAGTTGATAAAATAAAAATTAATTTTTTTAATATTTTTCAATAAATATTTTAGAATTAAATTCGTCAAACTTGACGCCGTTGACTAAAACCTCAACCACAGAAGTTTTCCATTGTGGAGAGGTAGAAGGCTTGGACAAAGTAAAAAAAAATTAAATTAAAGCCGGAAGATTACACAATATTTTTTTTATCAAATTATTAGACCACCAGATGATTATAATTTTCTCCCTCTCCCTCTCTCTCTCTCTCTCTCTCCCTGGAAAAAATGAGAGTAAAATTACAAATTTCTCTATTGTCCATTTTGAGTAATATTGTACATTCCGTCGTTTCCAATTTCCTCCGGAGATAAGCTTTTTCTCCCTCTTTGTTATAGAAATAAGTCTACCCCCCTCTCCAGCATTAAAAATAATGTAGCGTGGGGATTGGTACGGAGGGTGAGTGTTATCGTTAGAAGTAGAGAAAAATCCAAAATCATTTACAGGATAAGGTTCTCATTGTTATTGTTTATTGTTGAAAAAATAAGATTTACCCATATATAATTCATTGTTGAGCCAGTTAAAAGTAAAAGTGTTCAAAGAAACTCGAGGAATAATGTTGGGCCTTTTATTATTTTTTTAAATGGATTGGTTTGGCTTATACTCACCTCTGGTTTCTAATCCCATTTTTTCAATGTCCTCTGTTTTGCTTTTGAGGGCTTCAAATTTCTTTGAAATTTTTAATTCAATTATGAAATTATTTTTGTGGGCACAAATCACCCAAATAAAATATTTTCTCGTTCGGTTTCTTCATATTTCAGTCTGCTATTTCAATTCTTAACTGGACAACTTTGCTGTAAACTCTTGTAGACACGACGTGCTTGGCTGAATTGAGCGGCGTTGAAGTTACTCTAAAAACTAAATATTTAATTTACATTTAAAAAAAATGCACATTTAATACATAAAAAAATGACATGTGTTAAAAATGTTTGCATTGATTTAAAATTCATTAGCCCCTCCAAAATCTCTTTTTTGGTTAATTCCAAATTATTTGTTTTCTTTCTTTTGTTTGTTGTTCTCTTTGGACTCGTCTCAAATTGCAGTTGCCTCGTGTCCCTCCATTTGGGTTTTCACCTTTTGTGTTTAGAAATTTTCATTCATATTCCCCACTAGCCAGTAACAAATGAGAGGGGGGAATGGAGAGGCCTACTTTTATTACAGGGATTTTGGATTGAGTGCATACCAAAGAGGAGGAACTAGATCCCAAATATTGTTTACATTTTAATAATCTCGTTTTTATGCCAATGCTTCTCTCTCTCTTTGAAGTGAGAAATCATTTCGTAATTTGATCTCCTTGAGACGGATGCCACATTCCTAGTTTTTGTAAATTCTAACGTCCTCGAAAACTTTCCTCCATTTTTTAAGAGAGAGAATTTGAGTTGTAGATTTAAAATAAATCCATTTATCTTCAACTTGTTTTTCATGTCATGACTTGAATTACAAAAAATTATTTTGATTCTTAAATCAACAAAATTCTTTTTATTTCTTTTTCATTTTTTTTTCATTTTGACGCCGTTTACTGTTTAGTTGCCCCGAGTGTCACACACGACCTCTTAGTAAGCTCATAGAATGTGAATGTCATAAGAATTGGAATAAAATGAGAAACGAAAAATGCGGAAATTTTTTTTATTGAAAAAGGCCAGGGGGAAATGGTGAGAAAAAAATAATGGAGGGATAACAATAGAAAATATTCTCAAGGTGAAATTAAGTTGCTGTCAACTTATTCCTCCGCTACTTTATATGGATCAAATAAATGCACTCTTTATTATTTTGCCTACAATCTCATAATGGACACTAGGGCATTCTTGATTTTATTTTGCCAAGCCATGGGAACTGGCAACTCTCTCTCTCAAAGATGCTCCAGTGTAACAAGTGTCACTGGAAAAAAAATGAACAAAAGAAAAATTTTATTCTTGTTGAAGACCGTTGCTAATTCACCAAGAATTTTTCCATTTTTTTTTACTACTTTAACTTTACCTCACAAAAATTGTTTTGGTAAGATAATTTATGCAGTGATCAAAATATTTTGTATACAATTTGTGAATTATCATCTGGCAAGTCTCTTGAAAGAAAAAGGGGATAGAAAATGGACATGGATTGTTGGATTTGGAATGGAGAGGATGCGGTAAAATATCCATGGCTTTCAAAAGACTTGGACTTTACTGAAAAGGACGACGAATTTTTAATATCAAAATTCCATGCTTTGGGATGGGTAATTTCGAACCAATTTTTTTGTCTATTTAAATTCGTTCAAAAAATTTATTGAAGAAAATATTTTTGTGGACATTTTTTATGTGTTATAAATTCAATGGTGTCAAACTTTAACAAATTGCAAGTCTAAATTCTGTTTTTAATATTTTGAAAAATTAATTAATATTTTTAAACTTGGACGCCGTTTGCTTGATTTGCGCTTTTCACAGGCAAGAACTGCAGAAGAGTTTCAAAGGCGAGTTGTTGTTTTTTTTAAACGCGTGAGATTGCTGATTGCGTAAGGTGAGAAATTAAATTGTTTCTTTATTTTAAAAAATAGGGGAAAGACAATTGAAATGTTAAATTTGTTTGTCTGAATTGCGTAAGGCAATCTTGTAAATAGTAAAAGGATTTGAGAGAGACTAAAACAATGGAAAGTGTTTGACTAGAGTGTCTTACAAGAGAAACATGACTTGAGCCCGTTTAAAATTTTAAAACCTTTTTTTTATACACATGAAATTGTTATGTTGCAAGCAATGATATCAACATTTATTTTGTGACTAGTAAACTGTAACTTGTCTTCCTCTCCGTCACTCTCAACGACAACATGATTCTTCTGTCCCATTTAAATGTCTCTGCATCTTTCTTCTCTTTTCTTTTTTTACTTGTGTGGAGACTTCAATCTTGAAACTGATTTCCTGGCTTACTCTTTTACAAATGGAGACTTTTTTTCTCTTTTTTTTAAAGCTTGGCAACCCATGAAATTAGGAGACTCTTCTCAAGTGTGAGCAATGTACAAAGATGCTTCACTTCACACCTACAGACTTGACAACAAAGACAGAGAGAGAGAGAGAGGAGGGGTACAGGAAGACACGAAAGTTGAAAATTGAAATTTAAAAAAATTGTTTTAAAATATTTAAAACTTTGTTTTGTTTATTTTGTAATTGAACTCATTTTTCATTTACTTAACACCTGATGAAAACAAGTAGCCTACCTATCCTTGTGCTCATTTTCAGTTAAAATTAGCCTGAACGGCGTCAATGCTTGTGACAATTAAATGATAATAAAATTGTCTAAAAATATTAAAATAGTTTTGCCCTCTAAAACCCCAATTTCAAAAATTTATAAAAATGTAAATCTTTAAAAATGGGGGAGTACAAGTTCATGTTTTCTCTCCACTTAAAATATACATAATTTTGAAAAAAAATGGATATAAAAGTTCCCCTTTTGACTTTGATGTCACACGATCTAAAACTCACTCACGATGGAGGGGAAAGGATGATTATATTTGTTAATTTTATTACATTTTGCCATATTTTATTACATTTCTGCCCTACATTGTTTATATCCCATCCCCCTCTTTTTCTAGCCAAACTTTGTAGCTTCCGTATCACAAACTCGATTCCCATTTTTTTTACTAGGCCCATTTAAAATTTTTTGACATTTAAAAAATGACTGCACATGTATCATATTTTTTTTACAAGTGGAAATAAAAACATTTTAAAAGCAATTAAAAATTCATTTTTTTTCTCAAAGTACTCAAAAACTCACCCTCTGTATTATTTTACTATCCCATATTTTTAATATTCCAATAAAATAATTTTTTAAATTCATTTTTACTTGGAGTGTAGAGTGGGGGGAGGTCAGAAAACTCGTCAAATTAAAATTTCTGTATCAATCTCCCTCCTCTCTCTCTCTCTCTCTCAACTGACAATGTTCTAGTAAAGTTTAAATAATGATTATGATTTTGATTTCGATTTGAAAATTTTTTGACAGATTTCCTGTTCCTTGTAATATACAAAAAAATAGTGTAGTTTTTTTTCCAGGTGAAACTAGACTGATGGCTGATTATCATCATTATTGTTATTATTTTATATATGGGGGAAATCCAGTCACGATTTGGGATCAGTCAAAAAGGAGTTCCTCCATTTAAATTACATGCATCTCTCTCTCTCTCTCTCTTACCTGTACTGTACTTACCTGTACAAATTATATTCAAAGTTAAATGGCCAAGCTCAAACAATAATCTAATAATGGCCAAGATGGAGTCTTGTTTTCTCAATGAAATATTGAAAGGGAGGAGGGAGAGAAGGGGAGTGATTAAACTGAATTGTGACACGTTTAAAATATTCACAGGTGTAACCTCTCGTCTCATTCTTTTTTAATGATTTAACAAGATTGTCTACATATGAAGAATTTGCTTTGACATGACCTAGGATATTTAGTTGAATTTGAAATTGTTTTATTGTTGGTCGTGTTAGAAAATGTTTCATCTTGTAAACTTTTCTATGTATTTACTACAGACGAGGCTGCGAGGAGGAAGATGTAGGCCAGGTGATTTTTGTTGGTTTTTTTGAGGTAATTTTCTCTTGTCTTTTTTCTAACATGTAATGAAGGAAAGAGGAACAATTTTATTGTGATCTCTTGTGATTCGTGCTGGTGCTTTACACAAGGTGTATAATTAATTAATTATTATTTGGGTGAGATAATTACAATTGATTGCAATTTAAACACAGCTTCTCTCTCTCTTTGTTTTTTATCTGGTTTTTTTGTCTTCAATTTAACTTTTTTTTTATTGTTTCTTGTTTACTTAAATGCGCTTGTATATCCAATAATTTGTGGTAGAGACGATTTTTTTGTGTGCATTGTATATTTTAAATGCGAAAGTCGTCTTTCTTTTGTATTTGTGAAGGAAAAGTCATTTACAAGTTGTATTATAATTTTGTTGATTTTTTTTGTTTACTTGTTAATTACTATTTAATATTAAATGATGAAAATTAAATGTCAAAATGTTTTCTCTTTTGGGTTTGTGAGGAGTGAGGATTTTTATTTTGTCAATATGTGAAAATTATTATTAATAATTATAATATTTAGTTGAGATCAAAATCCTTGGTGGAATCGCCAACTAATTCTGTCATTTTGGAAACTCTAGGCTCAAAAATCCAAAAAGGCGTTGGAATTAGCAAAAGAGCTTTACGAAGAATTTTCTAACTCCCTCTACGTTCACGCAGTGTAGAAATGATGAAACGGCGTCTAACTTCAACAAAAACCGATTGATTTTGTCAAAAATGAGATTAAAACAAGAATTTTTTTTTTTAAAAAAATAATACAAACAAATGCCAATTAAACTTTCCACAACAAAGTCTTTTGAATTTCCTCGTTCTCATAATTCAAAAGTAAAAAATTGTAGGAAAATTTTTAATACAATTAATCAGCGTTGACCATCACTCTCCTCTCTCTCTCTCTGTGCTTTTTATATTGAAAGCTACCGTTATCCATTTAATTTATTTGAGAATCACAATCTACAATGAAAAAATTAATTGGAGAGAGATTAAATGGAAAAAACATGATGATGATGATATGAGAGTCTCTCTCTCTCTCTCTACCTGTAGTTATACTTTACAACCAGATTTCTTGCCTTCACTTGATTTTCAGAATGCAGATCATAATTCTCTACATGTTACACAATAAAGACGCTTCTAGTCTACTATGAACAAAAACAAGTCCAAAAGTCACACACAGAAAAAAAAGTTGAAAACTCAAAAGAGAAAAGATCGCTCACGCTTCAACTTGAGCATACAAACTTTTTTACAACTGTGTGCTTTATGGATAATAATGGCACACCTGTTCTCTCTCTCTCTCTCTCAATTTTTTTTTGAAGATTCCATTGAAATGGTTAAGTAGAAGAAGAACAAGATTTTAATTACAAATTTTCTGATTTAACTAATTTATGATTATGAGCCCCTCGTTTATAGTAAAATATATAAAAGTATTTTTTAACTATAGTTAAAATATTATTTTACATTCCTAACCACACTTGTTATTTTTTTTCTCAATTTAAAATAGTTTATGTACACAATCTGTGCAGAAGATAATTTTTTATGGTGATAAATATTTTATCATAATTATTCTTTGTACATTTTTAAACCATATAATTTTCTCCCCCCTAAAAAAACTATATGTCTACCTCTATTGGTTTCCTTTAGCTTTCTAAATAATTATTTTGCAAAATGTTTTTCAGTACTGTACAAATGCAACTATTCAAGATGAAAAATTTATGAAGAAGCCGCTTCTTGTCAAATTTTTTTAGAGTTAAATTGTTCCCATTTCCCGCTCTTCCAAACCATGATAAAAGGTAATGGATGAAATGTGTGTGTAATTGTAATATTAATTTTTTAATATTTAATCGTTGGCTCACGAAAACTTGACTAGCCACGCACTGGGAAAAAAGGTTTTGCCCAAGTCAATCACTATTAGTGATCAAATTAATGATAAATGATAAACGAGCATTACCATGCTTTTTTCTATTAACATTTATTTTGTGAACTTTTTCTTCTTCTTTTTTGAATGAATATTTAATTTATTTAATTATATACGGATACTGACTTTAGCTTCCTATTAATTTAAAAAAATAATGTTTTTTTTTCTTTCCATTTCTTGGCCAATCTCAATTTTCTGGATTCAACAGGAAGACGTACACGAAAGAAGGTATTTTTTTGTGGGTGCCTACCCACAAGTTGATGAGGATGTGTGCATAATAAATTTTAATGGGAGAATTTTTACAAGCTCCCTTTATTTTCTACAACGTCTCTATAATTTTGATTCAATTATTATTGAACGGTGAGTGGAATGATTGGTTTTAAAATTTTAATACTTTTTTTTCTACTTTAACAAAAGCAACAACTTTTTTTTACTGGGTACATCACAATGTGGGTACTGGTTGAGAGTAAATCTTTTTCATGAGTTTTCGTGCATTATCCGTTTCTTAAATCTCAATCGTCAAATTTTAATTCAGTTTTTCTTGGTCAAATAATCCATTTGGGATAATAGGTTTTTTTTGAGGGATGTAATACTAAAGGGGAAAATTTAATTAAAAGAGAATGTTGTTAAATATGGAAATTAAATTCGAGTTTTTATTGATCAATACTTTTTTTGTATTTGAACGCCGTTTACTACCATTTGTGTAGATTTTGTGTTACTGAGATTAAAGGAAGATTTCACGAAAGCTATTTTTATTTTATTTGAGTTGGACGCCGTTTTGCAGAATTGCTGCCATTTTGTGTCCTCGCAAGTTCGAGATTGCATACGTACGTCCTTTTTCTGTTAAAATTTTTGTAGTATTATAAAATTCTTGAATTCTGTTTCGAAATCTCAAGACCAATTAAAATGATAACAAACTGTGAAAAGATTGTCCAAAAAAAGAAAGATTTAAATTGAAATAAATTTATGTAAATCCATAAAATATTTTGACCATTAAATAAAAAGAGAGAACAAGGGTGAGAAAATTTGACATTTAACAAGTCTCTCGTCTTGAATTCCAAACGGAAGGTCAGTGTCATTGTATGGAATGGTGTTCAAGAAAAAAATATTTAAGATGGGGGAGATGACATTTTACAAGATAAAAAATAAGAAGAAATAATTGATGACCCATTGTCTCTCTCTCTATAATTGTCATTTTTTTTAATTTCCGCTCAATACTCGCCATATTATCCCAGTCTATAACCACAATTTTACAAGATGAAATGATGAAAATGGACATGGTGTGCAGTAGTGATGGAGAATGAGAAAAATTATTATTACATAATAAAATAAAGTCTTTAAAAAGAAAACGGCTCTCCTCGAGTAATAAATCAGACTAAAGAGAGAATTTTTATGGGGATACAATCAAATGTGGAAATAAAATGAAGACTATTAAAAACTTGATTTTTCCAACTGAGGACACTTACTCAGTACTCAGTAGTCAAAGCCAGAGAGCTAGTTTAAATGCAATTACATAAAAAGTTATAAATCCAGAGTCAAATTTTTTTTAAATATAAAATAAATTCAAAGAGCATTCAACTTGCAATTCATCAGGCTTATTAAAAATTGTGCAACGTCCACTCTTTTCTCTTGTGGAGAATATAGAACGTTAGAGAGAGAGGAGTACAAAAACTGGTCAAGCAATGAATGTTTTTGTGTAAAAAAATAAATTTACAATTTGCAAAACAAGCTTTTTTTCAATAGAATTTAACTCCTTATGACTAAACAAAATTCTCTTGTCTTTTTATTGGGTTTAAAAAGTTTTAATATTTTGTGAACCACAATTTATTTATTAAATTGAGAGTAATCTCATGTCCATGAAATTCATCTTGGCTTATCTATTTTTTTTGATGGTTCAAGAAAGATAACCAAGATAAATTTTTGTAAAGTTTGAAAATATTAAAGATTTTGTCCATTATTTTCAAGACCTGAACGCCACTCGACCATTTTCTTGGTTCAGAGTTGCGTGGTGCATTAGTTAGCTTGCGCCGCTGGCCTGTGTTTTATTTGTAGAAAATAGCCACAGGGATAGTGTGACTAATCATGCTCGTAATTGATTAACTGGGCTATTTTTTGACAATTGTCTCTGACCTTTGACAGAAAATAGAATTAAAAATAATTTTTAATTCATAAAATATTAATCAATCATATTGTGTAAAAATATTCCACAAATTTTTATACAAGGAGAAATGTAACGGTCCAGTAAATTAAAATTTATGGCTTTAGTAGCTAAAACAAGGGAGAGGTGAGAGGAGGATGAGTTGGATAATAAATTGCCGTCGAGCCATAGCCCCATTCATGGCAATCTGAATTGAAGAAGGAGGAGGAGGAAGAGGGGGAGAATTGTAATCGAATTAATTAATTGGGATCCTTCATATATTGCCAACCAAATAGTCTCTCTCTCTCTCAAGAGGATTGTGTGTGGAATTTTCCACTTTATCATTAAATCATAAATTTCAAGAATCTTTCGTTTCAATTTCAAAACAAATCACATTCATGTAATCAATTCTCCCCCAAAAACTTTACAAGGAGTATCTGTACATAGTGGGAGAATTAAATCCAAAGGGAGCTTAAGTGTAACTTTGGGTGTATCTACATTAAAACTTACACGGCATTTTGTCATCAAGAGTTAGATGAAGATGAGTCTGTAGTTTAGTTAGTGGACTATTAAATAATGCCAGGGGAAAAAATTGAACCCCTTTTTTTCAATTTCTTCCTTCTACACTCAACCCACAACAAACTGCCTCTGTACCGTAATTCAATTTGTTATTTTACAAGAGAGAGACTCATATAAAATCTGTTGGATGCATAAATTGAAAAAAACTCCACTTTTTTATATGTAGTCCACCTGCTAAGTTTCAACGGGTAATTAATTTCCCATGCGTCATCAGAGTCAAAAAATTCAACTTTTTTTTGGAGCTGGGATTTGAATGAATGTCTGAGTCAATTTTATTAATTTTTTTGCAAAATAAGTAGTCACTTTTAAGTAGAGTCCGTACAGGGAAACATCTTTACTTTAAACTAATTTATTCCAACATGCTCATTAAGCAAACTTATATTACCTGGATAACATTTACAGTGACTGTAATACTAAACGGCGTGGAAGTTGAATATTTTTAGTAAAATAAATAAATATTTTATTTATGGCATTAAACTTTAAACTAAAATAATTTATTCTGAAATTCTCCTTTACTTTGTATTTAAGAAAATTAAATGCAATTCCCAAAACATAAAAATATGTATTAAAATTTTGTACTGCAATTGTCTGCAATAATTGCAATGCAATTTTTTCCTTTGTCACAAACAGAGAGAGAGAGAGAGTTGAGGGGAAAACCGGTTGGACAATTTAAATGATTTTTCCTCTTTTTTAAATTCAATACTTGGCTCTTCAATAATCAAGTGAATGATCCACCGACATATCTTTTACATCTCATAATAAAATCTCAATGCAATCATCCTCCTCCTCCTCTCAATTTTCATGTGACGGGGAATAATTCTCCATATAAAATTCAACAATTTTCATGTATGACGATTCTCATGTAAAAAATATTTTTTTTAAATCTTGTTAAACGAGAACTCCAACGTTCCATACATAACAATTCAATATATAGCCATTCCTATCTTTTTTGTCCATCTTTTCTCCTCCGTATCTTTCTCCATCATCAACCTCTCGCTTCAATTTCCTCCAGTACAAAACATGGCAGATACAATTCCACCAAAAAATGACACAAACCCCATTTTTTTTCTTTCTATTGAGTTCAAGCCCAGTTGCCAGTTGGAAAAATGCAAGGAAACTCACCTGTGCCTTGGTAACCCAATAAAAATTGATGAGGATTCATTTCCCCTTGGATGATTTCAAGGAGCGTCAATTAATTGCTACATTTTAAATGAAATTAAATGAAGATTCCCATTTCCCCTCCAGTCAATGACAATAAAGAGAGAGAGAGAAGCCAAAAAGAAATTGGAATGCTCATATAAATTTATTTGCTTTTTTTCAAAGACGAGCTTCTCAAGAATTTATATGATCATGTTTAGTCAAAAAAAGATTTCCCAATTTTTTTTTGTACAGGTGAGTTGGAGTATAAAGAGAGGGTGAGTAATTTAAGACCCTTGAAAAAATTGTAAGGGATAGCTGGAGATGGGGATAGGTACTTTTTGAAGAGGAAGGAGAGTGACTTGTCTAGGGATGAGTGGTGGAAGGATTTAGTTATGCATGGTTGGAAAGTTAACATGAGGGTAATATTATATAATCAGCCTGATAAATTCCAATATTAAATTATCCAGTCTCCCCTTGTGCCCTCCCTGTTCATTCAATAAATTGAGAAGGTGAGTCCAAAGAATTCATTTGAATTACACCTATGGGATTTATCCATTCCAATTGTCATTCAAATTTACTTTAGTATCTCATAGGGTCAAGTGTGGGTCAGGGGGGGAGGGGAGTGTAATTTATTTTATTTTGAATTAAATATTTGACTTTATGCTATTATTTTATTTACAGATATTTTACTTGGACGCCGTTTGGTGAATTTTTCACTGTTTCTGCCAATACGGGAAAAAAAGTCCTCTGCAAAGATGTACAGGGTGCCCAATAACCTCTCTGCCCCTATCCCCAGCTAAGACTAGACATGACAGAAAAAATCTAAAAATACAGCTTTGTAGAGCTTTCAATTCTGGATCTAGCGCCCCTACTTTCATTAACCTAGGTCGAAGGGTACGGATGTGAGCGCGGGAATTCAAACTTCTGCTAGCATTTTGAAAAACGTCTCCATAAACATCTTGACATGTTTCAATTTTAAAATTAAATTTTTTAAAATTGTAAAACAAAACCAAACGACTTCAAAATGATCATGTGAACATGAAATTCAATGGGCTACGACATGCCCTTTTGCATTTTGTTGAAAAAAATTGTTTGAATGAAATTTTCAACTTTTTTGAAAAAATAAACGTCCTTTTTGATGTTTTTTTAAAATTCGCGCACATCCGTACCCTTTGACCTAGGTCAATGAAAGTGGAGGCGCTAGATGCAGAATTAAAAGCGCTACAAATATGTATTTTTAGATTTCATCTGACATGCCTGGTCATGGCTGGGGATAGGGGCAGAAAGGTTATTGGGCACTCTGTACATTGGATGTTTAAAGAGCAAAAAATGAGGATTGCTAATTTAGTGGGGTAAAATTGGTTTAGTGACTTTTCCCCTATTTCTGAGAAAAAATTTGTGAATAAATTCCATTTTGGAAGTTAAAAAGCAAAAAATGGAGGGTCGCTAATTTTGTGAGGGGTAAAATTGGCAAATGCAAATTAATAGGAAGAGGGAGGTCTGGATGACTACTCGTTTACATGTATTTGATATGTGGGTACAAGATTATAAGAACGAGAACATAAATCTTTGGTCAATTATTATGGTCAGACTTTTTAACTACTCCATGGAGATTACAGTCCCCCAGTTTTAATACGCTTAATACAGGACCTTAAAACCCAGAAAATTGTCTTTTTACGACATTTTACACCATTTTATACCCAAATGAATGGCACAATAAGAATGAATCCTGTTCTTTTTTTTCTCTTCTCTTCTTTTTTTTACGATGCGATAACTCTCTAGAGATGTGCCAAATCAAAATAAATTCCCCTCTCTTTTTTTTGCTTAGTTTCTTTTTCATTGACTTGCAAATAAAATGGTCTCAATTTTACTGATCTGTCTATGATCTACAAATGTAAATTGAAGAAGCTTGAATTAATTTTATTTTTTGCGAATGGCAATTTATACAAGAGTCACAATTAATTCAAAGAAATTTACCAGTTATGAAAGAGACACACAATTAAATTGTTTTACACCATAACACATACTCGTTCTAGGAATTCCTTTTTCTTGTTGTTACTGTCGTTGTGGTTTATGTTAATTTTTTTGGCAAATTGTGTGCGAAAATATTTTACATTTTGGTTGGTAACTTTTACTAGTAAAAAAAAGGATAAAAAAGATTTTTCCTCTTGTAGTTCGTAAGTTGTTGAGTAATTTGCGAATTTTTATGAGCAAGAGAATTATTACAATTCTTTTGTCTTTACATGGAAAGGCCTGAACTTAAGAAGAGTTAACAGTTTTTAAAAAAAATCTTTTCTCAACTTGATTCTATTTTTTTACGACTTTTGCTAATAAGATGATGAATAGTTTGAATTTAATACTTTGCAAAAAAAATGTTTTATGTTAAATTTTCTTTAAATTGCAAATTAAATTATATAGGCAAACATTTTTATTATAGCAAAAAATTATTATTATCTAAATTGACAAAAGAATTTTGGGAGGATTTAATTTAACTATAGTCATTTTGATTATATTAATTTATTAATATAATACTTAGGTAGTTGAATTTTTCAACCATTTTTCTTGTTGGTAACTTTTAGTCTTTCCGCAACCACAAGAAGATGACTGAGTGAACGGCGTCCAAGTTGACAAAATTAATCATTTAAAAACATTTTTATTTATTATTGATTATTTTTGTCAGCTTGGACGCCGTTCACTGCTTGTAGTGGGGACAAGTATATAGCCAGTAAGCTAAGACTTTCAATCTTGTAGGAATTGTAAATTAATACGAAAGATCCTTTATCCTCTTTCCATTTAATTTTTTTAGTTGCAGTTGGAACTAACTCACCGTTGAAAGCAAGACAAAGATTGCCTTTAAAAGTGGACTCGTATAATTTTATCATACTCAGACTGAGTCTCTCCCTCCCCCGCTCTGTTCATGTCATAAAAATGGGATAAAAAACTATTAAAACCATAACCATAAATTCGCATAGATACAACAACAACAATAGAGAGAGAGAGGTGAGTTCAAAAGGAAGTTGTAGTGAGATTTTGATATACTCTCAATGGCCAAGTTGCATTTAAGAAAGGAGAGAAGAAATAGAGATAATAATGTAGAGGATGCTCTGGATGGGACTTGATTCTTTTGGTAGGAAGAGAGTTATACATATGTATTGTTACGTTATAGTTAAATTGTTGATGATGCCATATAGAATTACAGCTTCTTTTTTTCCTTGTAAAAAGTCTCTCCTAAAACTTCCTTGGCAATTACCGTCTTGTTCTATTCCCTACACTGCCTACTATACAGGTACTATATGTACAAGAAGGTTGTGGTGTCTGTGGTTGTTTTTCTCTGTATTTTCTAATGCCCCTACTTATTATATCATTTTTTTTTGTATTTGTATTCGAGTCAAAAAGGGAAAAGAGAATTCCTTCTTGTTGTAGCAGTCATTGCAATCTTGCCTATTACTTAACATGTAATTGTGTGACTAATAAATTTTCTTTTTATTTACTCGTAATGAATAGCCCCTTCTCTCTCTCTGTACTACTGTACATGGTAAACTCTCCTTTTGAGCTGGACAAGTTGGCGTGGGAATTTTTTGGGAATTTCTTTCAGCAATATTCTTAAGTCTTGTTTATTTTTGGTATTTAATTTGAGTCTTGTTCTTGGGGGCTAGTTTTGCTTAAAACTGACTTTTTTTTTGCTGTTTTAAAAATAATTAAAATTTATTTTAATTCACTGAATTTATTAGCGGGAAAATTGTCAGACTTGGACGCCGATTTGAGTAACGTAGCGTCGTGGGGAAATAATTTCCGAGTAGTTTGAATTTACACACAGTGTTGTTCATGGATTCTCTTCGTGAAGAAAAAAGAGTTGGTTAGTCATGAAGAAGCTAATAAAATAAGAATTAGAAATTGATAAAATCATTCTCTCTCTTCAAAGCCACGAAAGGAAACGAGAGAGAGAGAGACTGGAATGGACGGTTCAAAAATTTTTTTGGGGAGTCGTGAAATGACGGGAGAACAATGGAAGGAGATGTCAAGATGAACAATTTCAATTCAATATCTCCCTCTCCCCGTCTTTTATTTTACATGCACAAAGATTCTCGTGTGATTTGTATAAAACATTTTTTAATACTATAACATTCCTACATTTACATAAATTATTTTTATTTTAACTTGTTCAATATTTGACCCACTACAATAATACAAATTCTCAATTAATTTGTTTAACTTGAACGCCGTTCACTGTAATTTACGACCAAAATTTCTGTTTCCAGACTGAGGGTCAACTTTTTGACTTGTTCCTGTCTTTAGTACTAAAAATGTGATTGCATGTTACGAATTAAATGGGGGACTCTTTTTAAAATAATAAAAGTCCATCTCCCTCCATTTAAAATTATCTCCACACGCTCCCTGGTTATGATGATGACACTTGAATTTGAGATAAAGATTCTACTAAAATATGCTTATACAGCAAATACAAGAGAGAGAGATAAGATAATCATTTTAATTTTTTGTGGCCTCCAGATTCTCCAAGCTCCTTGTACTCAGGAAAGGAAGAGAGAGACGGAGGGGTAGAGATGGAGAGGCCGGATTAAATGGGAGAGTACAATGAATTTCCTATAGCTGACTCATCCAATAATGCCATGCCAATGAATGACAAGACTACAAAGGCCTGGAGCATCCGTCAATAGATTTATACACATCCAGGTACTTACTCTCCCATCTCCACCATCTCATAACCCACAACTCTTTTTCTTCCCTCCTTACTTAAATATATATTCACTACCCCTTTTTTTCTTTTTTAAAATCATTTCAAACATTTCAACTCTCTTTATAAACTTTTTTAAAAATGGTCTTATTCTGAATTTAATTTACTAAAATTTTAATTAAAAATATTAAAATAAAATCACAAAACTTTCTCTTTCTCTTTTAATTTTGAAAAAAATGAAAAAATTTTTTAAAGACAAGTTTTAAAAAAGTAAATAAAAATTCACATTAATTAAATTCTTTTTAATTTAAAATAGTAAAAAAAAAAAAATTCCATCAACTCCCAATTAAAATACATAGAGAAAAAATTATTGTGTGTCTACTGTCTGTACAGTGCACACTGTACAAGTCCTTGAATATTTACTTTTGACTCTGTAATTTGTCTCCCATATTAATTTTCCATTTTTTTTCATCCTCTCCCTTTGAATCTAAAAAAAAGTGTTTGGTTGTAACTATGAATAGTGTAAAACTAGGAGCTGTGCCACTGTACACTGCCACTGTACACTGTACACAGAGACAAAAATGAATTGAATTCATTTTGTCTCTTTTTTTTCTCTATTCTATACACACAATCTGTACAATGGTACAAAACACACACACACACACATGGTCATTTGCCTTGTACTTTTTTATAACATGGAAGAGAGTTGGGGAATCATGATTCATTCTTGTAGAAAATGATGAATAGGAGAAACATAAAAAAATTATTATATTTATGCATATGCATAACCATATTGTTCATCCCATGTCTACCTCATTATATATTTTTTTCAATTCAAGAGAGAGAGAAGACTAAACAAAAATTTCTATACAAGATTTAAAAAGAATCTAATAATACACTCCTCTATTTGTACAACCAAACAGCGCTGTAATTTTCATGTAGAACAGCAAAAAAAGACTCCAGGTAAGACTATTTTAATCTTTATCATAATCATCAATTTTTTCAAATTTTATTAAATAGCCGCAAAATGTGCCAAATCAACTATAAACTTACTTGTTTCCCAAAAAAGACATAAAAGTACTGAGTGGCGTACAAGTAACTCAAAATAATAATAAAAATTGACATAAATTTAATTGATAGACATTTGGTTCTTAATTTGTAAAAGATAAAGTTAAAAGGTATTGAGCAATTAATCTATCTTAATTAGTAAAAGGTCCTTACTATAATAGTGACAGTTGTGAATATAGAAGGAGGATAGAAATAAATTGCACAATTTTAAAAATAATTTATTCTCTCTCTCTCTCTCCACTTGCCCTGCATGCCAATAAGAGTGAATTGTAAGGAGGGGGGACAATGGCTTGTTAATTGAATAGAAATATAGGGATAGTCAAATAAATTAAGCTAAAGTCTTGTTCGCGTCAAACTCCCCACACTCAGACAAAGTGAGACACAGAGCCTAGAAACCCTTTTAAGAATGATGCATCCAACATCCAAGTGAATTAAAAACTATTAGAGAGAAGTAAAGTGCATTAAATTATCAAAATTTAACATTCCAATCTCTCCCTATTAACAACCAAGAGAGAGAGAGGACCGTTACCTATTGAATGTCAATTGGACAGTTTTCAACTCGTTTAAAATGATATAGTCGTCATCTTTCCAACTATCTTTCAAGAGAGAACAAGACAATCACACTTTAAATTGTCTCTAACTCCTAACTACCTTCATACTTTATGTCCTCCTCCAAAAAAATTTTTTGAACCATAGCCCTATACCCTCCAGCCCTTTTCCCATTAAATGTAAAAATCTTCATTAAATTCGCCATAGGGAATATTTGCAAAAAAAATTAAGTGCACACTGCATCAAGCCAAGGCACTTGTCCTCACGTCGTGTCATTGACATGCCAAGGGACATGTGAGACACACGTTGAGCTCACTTTTGAGCCCATAAAAAAACAGTGCAAAAATTCTTGTTCAACTTTTGTGGGGATTTGCAAATTGAAGAAATTGCCAATGTAATTTTTCATTGTCCAAAGCAAAGAGGGGAATTAAAATTATGTATGCCAATAATGTAACTCTTTTTAATATATTTAAAAAAAGAGGAGCTTGAGCTTTGAGCTCTTTAAGGTTAAAGATTGAGAAGAAATAAAACTGGCTTTAAAAAAAACTCTCTTTTTCTTGCTAGTGAACCAGTTGACGTTTGTCCGGAGTGGTATTTTTTTTTTGTCATTGTCTTGTCTTGAAAAGTCGTCGGCTTTTCGATTTTTCATAGAGATTGTCCAATAGAAATTCAATGTGGATTCCTATTGAATTTTAATTCTTGTCTCTTTTTCTCATATGAGAAGGCTAGAGAAGGGGAGGGGGGAATGTTGAGACGAGCTCTCAGTTTGACTTGCTCCTGGTGATGGTGATGCCATTTCGAGTTTTTTGATGAGTCGAGTTGAATTTTTTTTTCTCTCTCTTCTTCTTTGAATCTTGTCTCTGTACAATCTGTGGACTTCAATATCCAATTTCTGTATAGAGAGCCAGAGTGAGGAGGGTTTTTGTTGGAGATGCAATATGCAGATTGAGGATGTGGCTCTGCCACTATGAAAGAAGGGCCAATGTAATGCAATGTGAATGAGATGGATGCCTAAGGATATTTACTCTTCTTGGCTTGTCTAAAGTCTACAAAATGTTGAGCGTGAGAGTTGAGGGACTTGAGTGTTAAGAGACTCAACATCTTTTCATGCCGCTCTTTCTCTCTAGTGTCCATCTAATCCCAATTTCAGTCCTAATTGTCCACTAAACAAATACTCCCCTTTTTAAGTCAAGCGCCTCACTGAATCTTTTAAATATTATTTCACCTCTCATGTGATTTTAAATGATTTTTTTTGTTGTCAAATGGAAATATTTTAATTGTCATTCAATTTAACAATTCAATTTAATTATGTTTTTTGTTGATAAAAAAATTAGTGGAATATATGTACAAATTATTTATGTAAGGATGAGACGAGTTTGGAATTTTGGAGGGGCCTTAAGGATTTAATAGAGACAAAGACGATTAGACTGGGGTGGATTTATTTTAAGAGCCTTGACTTGAAGCGCATGTGCGTACTCTTCGGTCAGTTTTTGGATCTGGATTGTTTTAAGGGTCCCCCTTTGTCCTTCTTGATGACCCAACCAGACTTGAAATTGAACCAAGATTATTTTATTTGCTGATGAGGCCAAAAACTCCAAAATTTCAGTGGCGTCTTCTAGTTTCTGTAAAATAAAATTAATTTTAATAATAATAATTATTATTATTATAATTAATTTAATTAATTTTTAAATAAGGGTACAATTAAATTTATTGGTGTAATTAAGTTAGTTACCATGGGAGGAAAGGTCAATTTTTCCAAGTGGGTCAGGTGACGAATGGAGTGGATGAGAGCCTTCAATTTTAAATTCCAATTTGAGACGAGCCAATGATGCTCATAATTTTTGTAGCCAAAATCCAAACTCTTTAATTCTAAAATTTAATTGATTAATGATAATTGATTAATTAAGTTTATTAAATTTAAATTAATGGTACCCTTTAAGTCTCCAACAGAAGGTAAGCGGCCATCAAGACAATAATTAAGAGACTCAGTTCCACTTGAACTTCCCAAAATATTGTGGAGCCACATGCCACCGAATGGTAAAATAGTGAGGTGATTAATTTGTGAAAAATTTGCATAAATTCCACCCATCGGTATATAAATCACATTTATCAAGAATAACTCACTGAGATTTGGACACTCGCAAAAAATTTGAACAGATTGTTTGACATTTGCAAACTGATTGAAGAAAATAACCAAAATTTGCAAATATTTAAAATTAATTTTGTCATAATTTTTTGCCGTTAAATCAAGACTTGTACGCCAAGTCAATTTTTTTAGGTTGGGCGCCATTTTGGCTACGTCAAATAAATTATTTGCTGTACAATTAATATCGAGAATTGCCAATTTTTTGAAGATGTTGATGTTGTCAGTGGGGAATTTGGGCGGGGTGTTTAAATTGAAATAAATTTCTTGTACATTTTCAATATCTACAAAGTCAATTTCATCCCAATGAGTTTGAGTGAGTCCAATTTTTTTGAGAGATACTTGATTTTCTTTAAAAAGTTTAAAGAAATCCTTGGTCAATTTTGAAAATAAATTACATGAAAATTCAATATTCTTGAGGGAAACATTTTCCAAGAATTTTTGTAAATTGGCATGACTTGTCTCACAATTTTGTAAATTCCATTCAAAACATCCTACAGAAAGTTTCTTCAAGTTTGGGGAATTTTGAAAAATTTCCAAAAGGCAAGAAAGTTGAGTTGAATTTTCCAAGAATTCAAAATTGAGACACGTGACTTGGAAATATTTCAACCCGGGTAATTTGAATTTTGTACAGTCTGAGTCGTCAGTGATTTGATCAATTTTCAATGTCAATTTAATTTCGTCTGTTGAAGTCATTTGAAGAAAGTTGATTAAATGATTGTAGTCACTTGATTGGATTGAAAGTTTAATTATTTTGGATTTTAATTTGGATTGAATAATTACTGAAATTAATTTATTTTGTTCAATTTCACCAAATTCTTCTGTCTCAAAATTAATTACTTCGTCTTCAATTTCATCTTCATCTTGATGAACGTCAACACACCCAAAATCTTCGAAGTATTTCCTCGGTTCTTGATCTTCAGTTGTCAGTGTAGTCAGTCTACAATTTTAATTGTAATTAAAATTTAAAATTGTACTATTAAAATTTACTCATACCCGGTAATTTTTGAACACAAAAAAGTTTGAATTTGAAGCACGTGACTCATTTTCAAAAGTCCGGTGGGTTGTACATGTTGAATGAACTCTTTGAGAGTCATTTGTTCAAATCGAAGATAAGGTAAAATATTTTTCAGTATTTCACGACAAACATTGACCTCAACTTGACCCGTCAATTCCTGACATTTTATTTTAGCCCATCTAATTAAATTTTTAAAATAAATAAATAATTAATTTAATTATTTTTTAATTATTTTAAGAAACTTACTCGTAGACCATGTTAAATGCATCCAATTCACGCTCCACTTGCAATTCATCATTTGCCACAATTTCAATTAAATTGGATGACGTCAGCATGACGTAATTTTCAATATTTTCAAAAACTTTATTAGGATTCCTAAAATTAATTTAAGTATTAATTAAATATTTTTAATTATTTGTAATTTTAATAAAAATTGTTGTATTTACTTCAAAATCATTTTCAGAGCAAAATCCTTTAAATCATAATGGCCATATGAATCCCCATCAGTGAAAATTTGGCAGGCAGTTTTTTCATTTAAAAATTCAAACTCATTTCCCGCCATAAGGTTCTCTATGCTCGTTCGAATTATTTTGGCCAGTCTTTTAATTGAAAGTCTTTCAACCAAAACAAGAAAATTGAGGACACGAGCCAAATCTTTTACTTGATGAGACCAACTCCATTCATTTGTGTAGGCAAACTATAATTAAATTTAATATTAATTTTAATCATTTAAATAATAATAATTAACTTACTTTCGACATTTCCTTCATGTCTTCTATCTCAATTTCTTTGAAATAAAAAATGGGGATTTTGTCCCTCCCCTCAAATGCAAATTTCCCGCTCAGTCTTTGTTCCAAATGGGGAGTCAAAGATTGTAAAAGTTCTTTGATGACCTTAAACTTGACCTCTTCTTTCCCCACAATTAAAATTGCATTGGCAAACATTTCATTCATCAGAACATGACCCATGACCTCTGCTTGACTAGTCAGGCCTTCTCTCCAGTCTGGTTGAATGACGTCATCCAAATTAATTTCTTGTTCACCAACTGAAACCGCCATTTCAGCTTGACCTTGACCTCCATTAGAAAAGTCATGGGGGAGGGGGGAATGACTTAAAATTTTGATGCCATCTAAAACATAATTAATTTTAAATGCATTTAAGAATTACAATCATTATAATTCTTTAATTAAATAATTCTTAAATTAAACAAGAGGTAATACAAAAACTGACCTGAAGTAGTTGACCTTGTCAATTTTTTCCAAAATTTCCAAAAACTAGCCATTTATTTTAAAAAAACTCTCAAAATTTGGCTCTGTCTTTTTACAATGATAATGAACGATGTCCTCTTAAAAATCCAAGACTGAGAGAGAGAGGCTAAATAGACACGAGTTTAGTGCTGATAGCCCGTTGGGGGATTATTTTAATGTGACAAAAATAAAGTAAAAGAGATAATCAAAAAGGGTCTACATTTCTCAAGGGCTCCCCCCAGGCCACCATTCCAATTTAGTGATGATTCAGACTTTATTTCAAACAAGAACAACTTTTAATCCCCCCAACTCTCCACTTCCCCCTCTCCAGCTCCAGCTCCAGCTCCAGTTCTACAGCCATAGCCTCCAACTTAAAATGAATTTAGGGAATTGTAATTACAGTTTAAAATTTAACATTTAATTTAATTAAATGACAAAACCTAAACCCAAAGTTGATGGAACCATTTTCATTTTCATTTGGAGAGAAATTGGACAAAGTTGCCGTGCACTATTGAAAGAGAGGGAAGAGGCCTTTGAAGTGGTAAAAAGAAAAAGGAGATTCTCTTTGTCTCATTAGATAACATAATGTCACCATTGACTAGTTGACAATCGACACTTGAATCCAACCCCATATAATTCTCCCCATCAAAGTCACCGCTTCTTCTTCTCCTCCTTGTGAACTATTAGACCCAGTCCTCATGTTCTACACCTTCAAGTACCTCCAAGTCTTATTTGTACAAATATCTCAGCCCAGTCCCTTCCCATTCTCCACAAAAAAAAGATGAGCGGAGAGAACAAAGTAACTTCTAGTTAAGGCCAAAAAAATTGAGGTAATATAAAAAAGGCCCTTTTTGTATCTGCTATGGGTACATGGGTACTTGACAAACGACAAAGACAACGGTCCTTCTCTCACTCTTTCTAGAGAGAGAGAGAGATCTTCTTTTTTGGGACTGGGAAAAGGGCAGTTGAAGTTGAAGATTAGGATTTTTGAAAAAAAACAACAAGAAATCCAAACCACATGCTTTATTTATGACCTTTGCTCTTCTCTTCAAGACCCTCAAGGCTTTTTTTGTTGTGAAGACAAAATGTTTTTTTTCTAGACTTAAATCCTCTATTTAATTTAATTAAACTCCATTTAATAAAAAAATACACATTTTCAAAAAAACTTCAATAAAAGAATAAACCTTGCCGAGTTTTCCACATAAAAAACAATTTTGGTTTATTTTCCAAATTATTTTTAAACTCACTCTCATTTTCAGTCATAAAAAAAGTTTATTAAAAAAATTTGTAAAGAATTAAGTCAATAAAGAAATTAATTACAGAAATAGAAATGAAGAAAATTACGATGCATTTTAAAATAAACCACGATTATTACAATACAGAGAAGAATAAGATGTAATAATAAATTAGAGAGGGAAATAGATAATTGGAAAAATAGAAAAGAAAGATAAATACGGTTACCTACATTGCAACTATTATTACCAGTATTGTCCCTTTCCATCAAAAGAAATAAAAGAAAAACTAGACAAGAATGGAAGAGAGAAGAGCCCAAGCTAACTATCTTTACTTTGTACAATAAAAGAAAATGTTTTTTTTCCTTGGGTTGACAGTCCCCTTTTCTCATGTCCATTTTCAATTGTATTTTCTTCTTTTATCTCCTCTACAAAGATGCGTTCCTGTTCCTTCCAAAGGGATGCAGTTCTATTCATATTCTACATGTAGAAAAAAAACAAACGCTTATTATTATATCCTCCACTTGGGCACTAGGCAAGACTCCTCACGATCAAACCATTATTCATTTAATTACACAATTATTACATAAACCAACCTCCATTTTCTTGGCCCCTCCACTTCCCTCTCTCTCTCTCTCTCTCTGTTTCTACTGTGTTGCCATTTCATTATCAGCATGGAGCAAGATAGTGAAAATTCTGTTCCTGTTTCTCTTAGATTCCCTCAACCTCCTCCCCACTCCCCACAAAATGCGTCTAGTTCTCCAGTCTCCAGTTTCCGGTTTTTGCCTTTTGCCGGTGCCGTGGTGGGAGATGCCAGTTGCCCAAAATTGAAATGGAGCGTAAAGTCTACGATATATTTCAGGAAATGGCCATGGCAAGAAGGAGGGGGGGGAAGATGGGGAGAGATACACAAGACCACAGAAAATGGGAATCTTTTTTTAGTGAAATTTTCTCCTACCCTTCCCTCTCCGTTATCTTAGATCCTCTCCGAGGTGAGAATTGTGATTCAACTTTTTTTCTCCCCCCTCTCAATTCTCAATAAAAGGAAAAAGGGGTTTTGAGTGTGGCTTTCTTGAATTTGGGGAATGCAATTGAAAGAGGAGGGGGGGAATGAAAGTGTAATGTTATTTAATCTAAAGAAGTGGAGTATAATAAAGGAAATACCCCCCTTGGATGTAGCACAAATAGACAAACTAACATTTTCCACGTTTTGTCTTGCATGTGGGGGCATATAAAACCCAAAGAAGTGTCTCAGGAGGACTCAAATGGCCTTTCATTGAATAAACAGAGAGAGAGTCCTTCCACAAAACCATGGGATGGCACTTCAATTAATTAAAATTAGACCTGCTTGTTTCAACTAATATTTTTGGACTCTATCCCCCCCTCCCTCCTTTTCTTATATCTGTGGTATGTAAAGAGAGCTCTCAACTTTTAAATGGTTTTCATTCCTTTTAACGTAAATTCAAAGGTATGAGGGGGGGAGGCCATTGGACTGTTTTAGCTGTGAGCCGTAATTCATAATTTTGTTGTCATTTTCTTAAAATAACTTTCAATTTAGTACCAATTTACACAGACAATGCGAAAAGAAACAGAGGATGAACTTTTGTAAAATGGTGGGCAATTGGGTATTGATTCAAGTGAACGGCGTTGGAGTTTGGGAATAAAATAAAATAATTATTTTTTATGGGGTTGGACTCTCTGCCTCCTGTAATTGTACAAAGTGAGAAAAGAA
>JAQIVZ010001618.1:0-29796 GCA_034700945.1 Arrhopalites spinosus
TGTAGTTTGTTTTTTTATAACTCTAAAATTGTGGATTTGTATAAACATTGTTACCAAGTTCCTCTAGGAAAATATATGTAAGGATTACTCTTATTGTTGCACAGCGTGAACTTTTATAAACTAAGTAGTGCTGATTTCTTAAATAGTTTAACTTCTTTTTTTAGCTTGTTTAGTCATGTCTTACACCATGAAAAAGGTTCAACATTCTGGACCACAATTAATAGTATCTATACACATCAAGAGTACACTATATAATTATTTAAGAGGTACATTATATACTTTCAGATTTGAACATCAAACAGTTGTAACCATTTACAATGCAATATTTATATACTTTTATATTTAGAATATTTAAATAAACTCAGAATACAATATAAATTAATTTTCATATGTACTTAGCTATGTAGTACTATACAAAAACTTTGTAATGTGTTAAATAGTAAAGGAGAGTACATAAAATAACAGCTAAATTATATAAGGTATTTACTATAAAGGTAGTATAATTGTAAATAAGGTAACACAAATTGGAATTACAGAAGGCTTTCGTTCATTGTGCACAAATTATGATGATAGGTTGTCAAGTCCAAGATGTAGTTAATAATAATAATTTATTATTAGAACTTCAATCATTTTTCTGCAAAGGACTTTCAAGATTTAACCAACCCATCTTTTAAGAATATTTGTTTCACGCAGCATAAGTAAATATAATATATAAAAATATATGTTTTGTGTCCAATGTATACGTCTAAATGAAAAGATTATTTTAGAAAGAGCGTGTCTTCAAAAATCTCATGAGCTATGGAATCCAGGACTTTGGAAAATCCGACCACTATATTTCTACCTTAATGAGCTAAGATATAGAGTCAAACACTCGTCGAATTTACTCAAAAAAAACAACAACATATAACTACTGTACCTAGATCAGAAACAAAAAAAAATAAATAAAGCTGAGCTAAACAGCAAACAATTTTTTTCCTACTTTTACATTTGATCCAACAAATACTTTATCATCAACATTATTCTTATAAAATGTGGTTTGATTTCTTTTTACTAGCATAGCTAAAAGTATAACATATCCTAATCATAAGTAATGTGTTGACAGTACATTTTAATGGAAATAATCATGTAACAAACGCGACTGTAAAGATAATGATGACAAAGGCATCGGATTCCTACACTTAGTACAAAGTTTATAAAACATTTTCTTATTAAAAATGTTTTCAAATACATTATTCAGATGTGAACCTGCATAACTGACAACTAAACGAAATGGAGTAGATCATAACTTTTTTCTGCAGGTTCGTTCCATTCGCAATCCATGCTCATGGAAGTAGTATTTTCTATACTTTAAAGGAAAACAATAATTCAAACATTGCCCTTTTTTTGGATAAACTGGTTCAGATGCAGTTCATTCTACCATTTGCTCGTCTCAGCTCAGGTACCAAAGTGGTGAATCATTCAGGGTGGAGATTATAAAACTAACTACACCGGCATTAGTTAAGTCTCCAACAACTACAATTAAGTTTTCACTATAAAAAAAGCTTTTTTGGATTTTGGATTGTAAATTGAATCACTGAGAAAATTACTTTCGACGGAAAGTTGAAGGATATTGGAAGCCTACACAGGTTTCTCTCAAACTTGTGTTGTAGTGTCAGAGGGAACTGCATAACGATTAGCACTGTCTTCCATATCGCACGTATATTTACCTACATAAAATAATGAGAAACATTTTCATTTTATTTCTATTCAAATTAATTGAGGTCATCAAAATCGTAGTGAGAGTAGAAATTCATACCAGAGACAAAACGTTTCTTAATGAGGGATACTCTGTATCCTGGACCGATTAGAGAGAATTCTACTCCAGATAATGTTGAATTTTCACAGCTGAACTGGGCTGCTATTGTTCCCTGTCAACATGATACAAAGATAATAATAAGCAAGAGTAAACTAAATTTAATCTATTTAATTGTCATATATTTTTGTACCTGTGAACTTGGACCACTGGTAACTTCAAAGCGAGCCCGAAGAGAACCTACGCCCGCATTCTCAGCTGCAGATGATAAACTGGGCATTTTCCAACAAGCACGATTTGTAGTTGGAAACCTAATAAATATCACTATTAATAAATCTTGTTCTTGGCTATTTACATAAAAGAAAAGCAAAAGGTCATATACTTCACACTCCATATCATTCATAGTCATATAATCAGAGCAAATATTTTATACCACTGTCCCGTAGGCTTGGACTGCATGGATTTGACCCCACCATCAACTGGAGCAGCAATACAAACTTGACATAGGGATGGGGCAGCCGCTTTTCCCTTGGACATCTGACTCGATATACTTGGAACTTCTGACTGGACTGATGCCATAGCGTGGCTATTGTACTTGTAATCTATGCGAAGATCAGTTTGTGACTTTTCTGTAAAAATAAATTCAACAAATGATTTAAACAAACACAAGAAAAATTATTTTTATGATGAAGCAAAATTACAAAATGACTTACCAAATTTCCAAAATGCGACAAGATGAAGTGGACATGAAGTAGCCCCTGGCTTTGGCATTATCTTTAATTTCAATTTAAATTAGTTATTACCAGTGACAATACTTTTTTAAAAAATATTGCATATAAAATTTTCAACATACCTGATATTTTAAAACATCCACATTAAAATATGACGCGCTGGCATTTTGTTCTGCATGTTTTTTCAACAGAACAACCAAGGCACTCATGTTGAATTCAAATTTCAGCTCATTATCAACTGTCTCACTGTAAATTGAAGAAAAATACAAAATTAAAATATAAATAACAACACAATTTTATATAAAAAATCATTAAATTAAAAAATCAATTTATTTTATATCGACTTACTAGTTCACCAGTTCTTTATTTGAGGTTAGATTGTCAAGTGCTTGTGTTGAACGAACACGGAAGGCTAATTGAGCTGGTTGTGGATTATTTGCAAAAACTTGAATTATACCAGCTGGGAAGGATACCATCATATCACCCGTCATTTTCACTTGACATCTACAAAAGGGACACAATTAAAATTTAAAATTTATAACTACGTAGTCTAAATCTCAATTCAAATTTAATATTTTGATACATGGTACACGTACCGATTCTCGTCATTTCCCTTGAAACAAGCATGTACAATTTCATGGAATGCGACAGCCAATGGAATAGAATTTGACATGCCAATAGTCAATGGAGACGGTCCTCGTGACCCAATTATATGGCTTCCAATACTTCTTGTGTCTAAACTTCCTATACTTTCTGTTCGTGACATTGCTGGAGATGGGGATGGTGAGCTTGCATTTCTTTGTAGTATCTGCAAATTCACAGGATTATTATTACATTGCATGCTCCATCATCACAGATTTTCTGATAAATACTTTGATTTCTGAATATAATGTATATGATCCTACTTCCGGTCTTGGCCTGGATGGCGGTCTTGGAATGACCGTTGAATTGGTAGGAGTTGGTGTATTTCGCTGTTGGGTAATAGAAGTTGACGTTTTTGGTGGTAAGCTCGGTTGCATTTCGCCAACTTCAGCAAAAAGATCTCCCAAGTCTGTTTTTAAAAAACAAAATCAAGTAATTTTCAAAATAATTCATATTTTCTGTTGCGAGTATCGTGTTTGTCCGTACCTGCATAACGTGAATTTGAGCCATTTAAAGGTATCTTAGGACTGGATCTAGGATTAGGAGGTGGAATTGGAGGACTTAATGGTGTATAAGGATGTCTAGATGGAGGAGAGGAACTTCCAATTTGCTGAGACACTGACTGTGACCGTTTCATTTGATTGTCAGCATCATGAAGTGTCTTTCGACCCTAATGAATTTAATGAATAGAATTACTTGACCATGTTTTTTTATTATCCACAGTAAATTAAATAGATAAGTTAAATTCTCACTGCGAGTCCTAAAGGTGATAAAGTCAAGGTTTCCATTGTACTTCTCAGTTCGTCAACACTGGCACTCAAGGGTGTCGTTCCATTATTCAGAGGCTTGATCTCAACGTGTAATCTCTTTTCTCTCTCATCTGTCAATGTCAAACCATTCAGGTAATGTACCAAATACTAAATAAAAATTCAACTAAAGGAATTAATTAATTAGTGCACATACCAGAATCAGAGTCTGAACTGGAGTAAAAACTGCTTTTATCATTTTCCCAAGTTGTTTTCGGCCGAACTGTGTAGCCCTCCTCATCCACTTCAGCAGCATTTGACTTGCTCTCGTCTTTGTCCTCCCTTCAATTCAAAATCAACCCGTTAAACATTATCCAACAAAATTAAGCTGGAAAAAGTGAGGAAAATGTACACGAAATAAATAAATGAAGATTTTTCTCACCCGTCTGACTTGTCATCTTTACTACTAAAACTGGCACCATCCGATTTCTTTCCCCGAGATTTCTTGTCCTTCTTTTTGTCTCTTCTACTCCGGAGAAACCCTAAAATTACATTCCCATTCCCAAATTGTATTAGAACATTATGCCTTCAACAGAGAAATTAATATTAAAATCAACAAGAGATAAAAAGCTCAAAACTTCTACGACATCAATAAACTAAATTGAGTAAGCAATCTTTAAACGTAAATCATATTCACCGACATTTCACCATCACCAAAAAAAACTAAATTCTTTTAATTTATGATATAAGAGCAAAACAAAAAATGTCTAAAATATCACAGTGGTGGTTAAACATTTTCATTTATTGTAAACTAAACGACAAAAAATTTGACTCGAAGTAGAAACCTGTGTGGGAGGGGGGAGACTAGACGTTAATTTTGTTCATGAATCATCAATGACAAAAATAAATAGGTATGCCTATACATAACATATACATAGAGTATGTGTGTATAAGCATATAAAAATTAATTTAAAAAAATTAATTCCACTACCAGAATACTAAAACTTAAAATTCTGGAAGAGACAACAGCCCTATAAATTCTCTCCCATTTGGTTAACCAGATGGAAAAGAATGTATAGGGCCTCGGAGGAGACTACACTTTCCACATTGAGTGTCACATTCATCCTGTTAACTCGGTTTAATTTTGACAATAATTGTTTTAGAAATGTTTTAAAAAGAAAGAATTGTCAATAACTGAAATGTTATTACTGGGTTATACAATAGAAAAGACATGGAAAGAAATTTTTGCAACAAGTTACAGGTGATAATTAAACACCAAAGTTAACTGAGCATATTTAAATAGAACAAAGAGATTGAACATGAATTAACATCCAAATACGTAGAGATAAAAAAAGTCACATTTAAAGAAAATAGGATAAAGTACATTTATATGGATATGCCTATTGCCTATAAATAACATTAGTTTCTTTATCTTTTTTTTAAAAAAAAAGTATTTGAACTAAAAAAAATATACACAATACAAAACAGTGCCAACTGAGTTGAGTAAAAAAAAATAATGGATAGAACAAGTGAGTATAGACAACAGAAGCAATGAACGATTTGCGTATGAAAATAAAAAAGAGAACAAAAAAAATGACATGATTTTTTATAGAGAGAGAGAGAAAGAGAAAGTGTGAAAAAGAAAGTTTTGGAGAAGGTGAACCTGCAGTCCATGAGGAAATACTAGAATACGGAGACCGAGTTGGTGAATCCCCTTTATTTAGCCATGGAATCCAAGAAAAAAAACAACCAGTCACACAAACTCAAATTTTTTCATCTTTCTCAAAAGTACTCCTCAAAAAATGTAACCTATTAATTTCATTTGAGTGGGAATCAAGAGGTGTATAAATGTTGATTATCTATTTATACATTGACTAAATTTAATATCACACTTATTTTTTTTTACTTGTATTTGCCATCTTGACTCAAATTTTTGTTTTTCGGGATATTTTACCATGACTTGTATAAATACAAACTGGACACACTAATTATCTGTACAGTAATCAATGATTACTAATCATACAAATCTAAAGTGAACATTACCAATTCATAATTGGAATTATCTTGCAAGTAAGTAATAAAGTACTTACTCAATATTAGACAAGTTGCATAGAAAAAAGATAAGGAAAAAAAATAGAAATAGAAATAAAAAAAATAAGTTTTGAAGGGGGAAACTTGAGATCGCATGCGTAGACTTCGTTTCTTTTTGGGACTTAATCGTCTACGCATGCGCGCTCAAGGGCTCGAGTCTCCCCAAACTTATTTTTTTATTTCTATTTCTATTTCTTTTTCCTTATCTTTTTTCTCTACAACTTCTCTATTTACATCTAATATTTAATCTACATTTAAATATTTTATATATATTTATGACGACAAAATAATATGTACATAGGAAAGCAAAGGATAATAGTGTGTGTCGTAACAAGAATGCGTTTGTGTGATTTTTCATGCATCATAAATCATAATTGTTTTATCAATATTTTAATATGAATAGTTGTTTGTATGAAAACTACTTTTATAAAAAATATTTAATTAGCATGAAAAAGTACAAACAAACTTTGCCTTGCAAAACATCATGGAATGAAAATGAAATAATTTAGGGTTTTTTTTTTAAAAAAAGAGAGAAAAAAAATGATTTAGAGGAATGAAAAAATTAAGAAAGGGATATAAGTATACACAGATTGTTGAGTATATAATAAAATCGAGGGCTATGTGCTCTGAATTTCAGGTACAGCTTGTTTGCAAGCAAGTGGATGCCCCAATGATTAACATCCGGTAGATTATAATAAAGAATGTATACAACAACACTAAGGAGCAATAGTTTTGTCATACCAAAAGCTTTGTGTGTGTATAATCACTACGTTTACAATAAGGGGCTTAACCATAATTCAACAGTATAGAATAAACTGTAATGTAAAAAATTCCACTGTGAGTGCAAAATATTTTTTTTAGTTGATGGTGTGCAAGCAGTACTTCGTAATCAGCCAAGAATTTTTTTTTAATTTGATTGTGCATAATTTAGCTCATACTACAGAACAACAAAATCCAAACGTAATACAAAATCTACATTAAATCAATACAACAAGTACATATACTTATTAAAAAATAATGGAAGCTATAATACTATAACTACTATTGCATGAAATAGACCTAAGAATTTACAAAAGCAACAAGGCAGGTGAGGAAATGAGTAAGCAATTTTATAGACTACTTTGACTAGGATTGAATGAAAGCAAAGAGTCAAGTACAAAATACTGTGACAACAGGAGTTTTACATTTGGATCCTCTGTTTGCTGTTCTGGTCAGAGTTGACTTGTTGTTGGCAGCATTTGGTGGTCCCAAACCAGTGGAAATATCTAAGCTTGGGGAATCATTTCCCTTGCTTGAACTATTGGCTTTACTGCCTGGAAAAACACCCACACAATACATAACACCTTTCAGATTTAAAGCAAAAAAAACCACAAACCAACTAAATCAAGTATCATTTTGTTATCATTCCAATCCAATTTTTTCCAAATAGCTTTCCCTTCAATCAAAACAACAGTACAAAAAAAACGTTTTTTTGGTACAAGTTATTTGATTTAGCGCAACTGCTACAGAAATTAAAAATATATAATATATATAAAACTTTACGGCAATAAAAACAGAGGGATATGATTAAAATAAGTATATGGAACACTATATTAATTTCTTGACATATATTAATATGACAATTTGGAATTATTGTGGTTACAGTCACACTGCCGAAAAAATTTTTTAAAAACTACATTTGAGAAGATTTCAAAAAAGCAAAAACGTGAAAAAATGCATAATATAAAATTTCTTCTCAAAGAAATTGTGTTTTCTTCAATTAGTTTGTAAGGTACGAACTAATTGACTAATACATCAATTAGTTTTATATAGGGTTCTTTTTTTTACAAAAATTTTATCCACACGCAACAAAATCTACCCTCCCATATTCACTCTAATGAAAGACAAATCCCACGACAGCATTATATATTATATACCTACAGCGATTTGAACCCTATTGTTAGAAGCTATTTCTAAAATCACAATTTATTCTGAGACAGATTGAGTTATTTTCATACAAAAAAAACTCCTCTGGCTAATCTCACTGCTTTGGCTGATTACGAATTGCTTTTCTTTTTTTTTATCTTGTGGTTTTATAATTTAAAATATTTTTTAAAAAAATAGATAAAAAGTTGATTTTACTAAATCAAAAAATCATTAAATGAAGTTTAAACGCATTCCTACTGAAAAAAAACCAAATAACAATGTCAAAATTGGGTGATAAAATGAATTTTGACAGAAGAAGCCCACAAAATAGAAAATATTTAAGAGAGCCCTTCTACTGTGATGACTGAAGAGAAAGATAGAAGTGCATTGGATATGCAGCACATAGCCCTTGGCCTTATACATACCCTGGGAGAGGGGAATGAAGAGATTAAGAAGGGAAGTAGTCCTGCGGGAACCTTTACTTGCCCGAATTTCTTCAATGGATATGTTACCTTCACGCTTCTTCTCACCAGCCACCGTTCGATCACCATTGCAGGAAGTGTCCCCAGAACCGACACTTCCTCCGCTTACTTTGTCCGTTGGGCCCATTTCTTCAACTTCTAAAGATCCTTTCAATTTTACATGTAAAAAAAAATATTTATAATGTCTCCGTATAAAATAAATTTCTTTTATAGAATAAAAGTTTTATTTAAATATGTACCTGGTTTTTCAACGCCAGTTGCTTTGAGTTTTAAAAATTCTTCACCAAAAAAGACGAGGAAATGAATGGACCAATGGAGTGTCAACAAACAAAAATGTAAACAAATGAGGACGATTAGTGATCACATAAAAAGTAATTATTTAAAATGAACAAAAATGGAACACTTGACTAACCTTCCAAAAGAGCTTCAATGGTCATCTCAGTACACTGTCGCCGAAAGTCTTGATGAACCTAATAAAAAAAGAATTTCATTAGATGTGTACATTCTTGACGCCATTATTGTTTATGTCAATAAACAAAATAAATTCTAAACAAGATTATATCTAATTTATACGTCACTAGTAGAGTTAAACTATTTTTAAACTTGATTGCTTACAATTTGTAGATAATAATCATATAAATAAATTATTCATAATGTGACTTACTTGACCAATCAAATCATGATTGTTTTCCATAACGGCTGCATATGTATTTAAGAATTCTTTCATTTGAGTTAGCTGAGCTACTTCCACTTCTTGGAAATGCTACAAAAAATACAAAATTTTGCTAATAAATATGTACTCTAAAACGAAAGATTAAGATTAAGAGATATTTAAATAATGATACTCAAGATTAGCTTACCATGCAGGCGAGTGTCATTTTCTTTTCAAATTCATCTCGACAAATAGTGTACTTTCCAACCCACAATTTATAGTCTTCGTGAGCTTTTTTGACTTTAGCTTCACCTTTTTCGATGTCTTTTTGAGAAGCATTATCTTTCTGTAGCTTTTCAAGCTCTTGAGCTCGTTGAAAATAAATGTCTTTGGCTTTTTGCACAGTTGCGGTAATCGTCTGAATACTCTGGACAGTTTCTAGAGTACCAGCTTCCTCATCTTTGACTGTCTTATACTTTTTTTGCAATTCGTCAGCATATTTAGCTAGTTCTTTGACGAGTTCTGCAATCTTTTGCATCATTTGCAAATGAATACCTTGACAAAAGAAACAATCATGTTAGATTTCATTATGAAACTTTCATCGACATTAATTTAAAAGCATAAGTTAACAACACTTACTTGCCAGTCTTTCAGTTGAGTTTTTGAGTATTTGCCACACCTTCAAAAAACAAATTACACAAAATGATACATGAGAGTATGAAATACGAGTAATGTGTATACATATCATGAAATATGTAAATATATACATACAGGGGCAAAAGTTCCTTGTGGGGTCCCATTAGCAGAAATTCGAGCTAATTTCGTCAATGATTTTGAATGGGCCTCTTCTATCGAAGATCTATCAAAAATTACAAGAAAATAAAAGATATCCTTCAAAACATGAACATGATTCACTTCAGAAATGAGAAAGGACCAAATCAAAACACCATTCTCTTAATTACAGATTATAACAGCTAAAGTTATCGAAATATATTATGTAAAAATAAACTGAAAATATATTTATTGTATTTACCTTTCTCTAAAAAATTCTCCAAGTTCTTTACTAGCCGTTAGGCCATATTTCATATTATGATAAAGAACTTCGAATCCATTGTTTTTTGAACCCTTTAAAGAATTGAGAAGAGTAACAAATAAAGTTAAAAAAATGTAACAAAAAATATAACTCGTCTCCTTTTGTTCTCAACATTTTTAAAAACTTACCCAAAAGTGTTCGTCAAAGGCGACCGTCATTGTAAAAACATACCTACCAAACCTTAATTCTTAAAAATCAATCACACAAGTGAATTCCCTTGTAAAATGAATACACTTACTTTTTAATCAACGATTAAGATTAATAAATTAGGGGAGTCGTCAATTTTTTCAGCTCTGATTGAATTATTCTTGACTTGACACACAATAAAATGACCGACTCGAGTCTACCCCGTGCGAAAATGGAGGAAACAATTTTTTTTTTGAAACATAGTTTCATGCGTTGATCGTAGAATGGCAACTCTGTTACTTTTCACGATGCAACAGTCAAAAATTCGTTTATTTTTGGTGTTTTGTATTTCAAGAATGAATTAATTGTTTCAAAAACGTGTTCTTGTGGCACTGAGCAATATTTTTTAAATATTTTATTTTATTATTTTGACTATTATAATGTAACATTATTATTGTACTTGTCTAAAAAGTAGGTACGGTACAACAAAGCAATAATAATAATAGCGAATGTTATCTAACACTATTAAATTAAATGGTATATAAATAAATAGTAGTGTTGAATCCTTACATCAAAGTTTTAGTTTAGAACTCATTGTTGATTAAATAATTAATCCAAAACAAGAACAATGATGAGGTTAAAAGCAACATTGAAAATTTCATATTAAACAAGTTTAATAATAAATTCACAAAATTAATTTAATATTCACGCTGTAACTTAAATACATAATAAATTGAGTTTTTCGTTGTAGTCTGTAATTTGTGATTAATTCATACCCCCAGCTGCTACTCTTTTGGTTTATTAGCCATGTACTCAATATAATTGGGGTAGGAAAACATCATTATAGTACACACACGCTTAATTAAATCTTAATGTTAACAACCTAATAGTCTATGAAATGAGCGTCAAGTTCATTTAAATTATGGTTTGCTCACACCGAATGAAACATACAATTAATCATTACGATTTAGTCTAAAAGATGATATATATATTTTGTTGTACAACAAAAATGAAATATTTTATCACTCTTTAATAGAACCAAAAACATGATTTTAAAATGAATGTTATGTTAGCTATGGTCTGAGCGATTGCAGAGAATATATTATTATTTAAGTATTACTGTAATCGGTAATCATATTACATGTACATTATTTTTTTACAAAACTGATATTGTTTATGTATCACAACAATTCAACAAGATCCCATTCGCGTGTTTTTGAGCAAAAAAAAACTACCAGAACTTGTGGGAATATAATTTAAATTCATCATTAATTTACTTAAATTGTTTATTGGTAATTCATTTAATGACAAAATTAGCATTGCAAACAACTGTGTTCAATCGAAAGGTTTAGTATACACGGATATTAAGAGAAAAAAGAGGGAGGGAACAGAATACACCATGTTCTTTTTCGGTCTAGCATACACTAATTTGGTTGTTTAATTCCTTCGTTGAAATAGAGCGACAAACCCTGGACTTGGAGATAAAGGGGCTGATCTCATACCCATTTGACGCTGAATATCATGACGAACTGCGTCTCTCCACTCCTGGATAAATACACAATTTACAACATTCATTAGTAACTATATTAGGTACTACAAAAGTACAACATATTAAGTACTTATGCAAATAAATTTCCTCCTGAAAATATAGTTCACTTACAGTGGGAATGTGCCTGAATGGAGAATCATTTGTGGTAGAGCTTGAAAATGGTGTTGGACTTGCAAGGAGGTCATCAATGTCAGTTTCCATTGAATCTGCTTCAACAGTGACTGCATTTTTAGGAGATGATGACACTTGAGTCACAGGAGGAGAGGATAAATTTTCACGAGTGACACTGACTGAACTTGTTGGGTAATTACCAGATTGACTTGTACTTGGTTCACTAGCCAGTTTTGGAGTCACGGAAGAGGCAGACGATGATTTATCCTGATCAACAGATGCTTCAGTCGTCTTATAAATTAATCCAGCAGCTTGAGCATCGGTATTGTCTTTCTCAACAGATAAAGAAAAGGCAGCAAAATATTTTTTGAGACAACTATTAGCGTAGCCCCGAAATATCAATGGCATTCCCACAAAAAACTGTTCCTGTTCAAGGGACACAAAAATAAAATATTTTAGTTTACCTATAATAAAACAATCTGCTATAGTTTTTTTTTTTAAACCTGAAATTACTTACCACTAAAAGTTTAGCGACAATATCAGGCACGCGATTATTATTTGGAAAACAATGTCGCAAGATACTGAATAATTTAGACATTGACTCTTCCCATAATAATAACACGGACGCACGAAATTGACGAGTAGGACCTAAAATCATAAAAAAATCAAATATTTTACATCTCTCTATGTTGTTTTGAACAAAGTTTTATAAGGCTGGAACATTGATTGCTGACTTACCAGAATTCAACACCAAACGAAGTAACTTGAAGTAAAATTTAGAAGCGAGCTCGGAAAATGTAATTTCGTAGGCAATGTTATCATCCTTGATTGTAATCGTGTCCTATTTGAAAAAACACAAAATTAAAACATTCAAAAAATGTTTAAAATGTTTTAAACTATAATTTTTAGGAATACAAACGGTAAAAGAAAAATGTACTTAGTTTGCAAAGTAACAATATTCTGTACACTTACGGTAACAGTCTGAAAAAAAGGCATTAGTTTCTTAGCCAAGGAGCGAGCACATGTTTTAATGTGTAGAGTGTTTGTAGTATCTCTTCCCCTCATCAAATAATTTTGAACAACATCCTTAAAATATGGCTGTAGGATTTCCAACCAAGTGGAACAGCGAATCAATTCAACAATAGTCTCAAAAAAATCATCAGTCCCTTCTCCAGCACTGACTCCAACTCTGGAATCTTGTGACACTTGGACATGTTGATGTAGATCACTTGGTCGTTGTCTTGTTCGATTTCGATTTGTATGATGTGAATGACACGACAGTAAAATATCGAATGGTGATCGCATTAAATTTGCATTCAATTCATTTCTTATACTTTGTTGTATATTTGGACCACCAGTTTGTCCAGCAGCAGCAGGTGGTACATTATTATTATTACCAGAGGAAGTCAAGTTGTTATTAAAAGCGGAAGAAATTGGTTGAGGTAGAGGAGGAATCGATCCATCCAAAAGTGGAATATTATTTATAAAATAAGCTCCAATTGGTTGTGAATTAGGTTGTCCACTAACACCACCCAAATTCGGGGATGGAACAGGTTGACTTTGTGGTGGGCCGGGTGGGCGACCTTGTTGTTGTGCCTGCTGTGCTTGATGGCGTAAATTAGCGTAGGTTAGGAAAGGAAGAATACCACCACCTCCTCCAGTAGCATCAGCTAGAGCTGGACCAAAGAGTGATGCTAAATCTTGCATACCATTGGACTGAATATTAATGCTGATTCCTGGAGTAGGTCCACCTTGACTCTGACCAAAGTTTAGTCCACCTGTCGTCATGGCTTGTGGTAGGATAGTAGAGAGATTAGGCACATTTTGTGTTGCTGTTGTTGAGCTAGATGACTGCGTTCGAGGAGCTGACTGTTGTTGTTGTTGAAGGCTAGGACCAAATGATGCTGCTATCGGAATTGTGGCTCTCACGACCGTCGATTGTTCAACAAGAATTGAAGCAGGAGCACTCAATCGGCGAGTTTCAGGTGAAGTGGAAAAGTCACACATTAAATCACTGTATGCATGGTAAGAGTGTCCAAGATAATGTAAGATTGAAGAAACTGTATCATAAGCATACTGAATGCTTTGTAATTCACCCTGTAATCATAATTAAAACAAATGCTCATAAATAAGTATGTTCAAACAATATTTTTGAAAAAAGTGAGCAGTAGTTTTATCAAATGAAAAATAAATTATGTACCGTGTCGGGATTAAAAATTGAATTTTGTCGAAGAACATTTTGGACGAATTGGAGAAATGGTGTTAGTCTTTCATGAAAAGCCATAATATCTTGTAATGCTATTGCCATTTCCCGTAAACGTGGTGCTCTATTAATAGATTCATGAAATATACATAATTAAAACTGGAAAAGACAATTTGTAAACATTAATGAATATTAACGCATAAAACGACTTACTCTTGTCTCCTAGGGGTACTAGCTTGACTTGATGATGGAATTCCCAAATTGACAGATGAGGGTTCAACACCACCCATTGTACTTGCATCTTGAACACCCTGTCTCAGTCCTGCAAAAGGATTGCTATCACTGCTACTAGCACCAGGATGAATTGTTCGAACAGAAGCCAATACAGCAGAAGCTGCATTTGCCACTTGACTCATCACACGACCCAAAGCAGCTGGATCATCTGGATCAATTTCCATGGAATTTGAATCTAAAGATGGACTATCATGACTTTCTTCCGTTGCATTTGACAAGGAAGACGAAGGCGTAGTACTTGCAGCCGATTGACTTGTGACTGCAGTAATTTCATCATCCTCTTCTAATTTTTGAAGTAAATTTGATGCTCGATTAATCATTTCATTTCCAGTCTGTAGACGAATGGCAGCACTATTTCTACGAGGAATACCCATACCCCCTGGACTTGCATTCACAGTTGGTTCGCCAACTATGTACATTTAATAAAAGACAATATGATTAGAAAACGTTGCATCATACTAATAATTCTAATAAAAACCAATTTTGTAAATAGCATGCTAATCCTTGTTTACCTGTTGTAATAATTATTCCACTACCACCATCTAAATTAAAGCGATCATCATTAGAGGTATGTCTTTGTGGTTCATCATTCTGATTCCCTCCTCCTCCTGGTTGATTAGGACGTTGCACAAGATGTACAGTATTATTTGCTACATCTGTAATATTTAATAAACGATAAATACATTACAACATTGTAGCAAAAATAGCAGAAATTTTACTCGCCGATATGACACAAAGTACTTTAGCATCTAAAGTTGAACTACTTACTGTATTCTGAAATTTTCTTGTCATCTTGTAATACTCTGCCACGAAAAATGAGTCTTTGCTCGTCCACCGGGATACTGACTGTGGGTGATATCACATCTTTGAATTCTTTGACAGTCAACTATAATTACAATTCATAAATTACATAAACATTTCAAAATGTACACGGCAAAATATTTTAGTGATGATTCACAGGGGCCTCATTGCACCTTTTGAAATTGACTCACAACTTGTGAGTCACAACAGATTGACAAATACAATTGTCATATTCTGGAAATTATATTTATGAATGGTTAAAATTATTGAAATTTAGAGTCTTACCTCTTCTGAGACCTTGAACAAATGATTTTTAGAGTCCAATGTTTTTACTGTCACCTCAATCATTTTGATTCAACGGTCCAATAAATAAATATTCTAGTTTGTCCTTCCGTCTCCTTTTTTACGCACCGTATGATGTAGACTGACCTGACAAATGGGAACTTTGAAGTTGATAAAAACGTTGCGAAGTAGAATCTTGTCGTGCACAAAGCACAATAATTGTACTATTAGGAACAACAATTAATTAATTATAATTTGTTACTTGTTCGCTGCTAAAAAATCGCGAAAAAACAAAAATTGTTAGTTCCGAGTGAAACCGATGATGGCAGTGCCTGTCTCTTCCATGAAGGGGCAACTAGATTTCTTTTATTTCAACCGAGTTGTTTTGATGAATCGTTTTTAAAACGTAAAATGATGCCAAAAATAGATTAATTTCATGAATTTCCTTAGCTATTCACCAGCAACTGATTAAATGATGAGTGCTGATGATTCTAATAAAAATAATTGACAAATTTTATAAGACTTTTCACAGAAACAAAGCCATTTCGTGTCCGATTGTGGACAAATATCTAAAAGAAAACAAATTAAACAGGGATATTATATGGGGAGTTTGGTCTTTATTATTATGTACTTTAAATCTACATGGTTAAAAATAATAGTGTAATAATAAAAATTATAATAATGATTGGCAGTAGTAGTATATTACAGTGTACAACATACAGTATATTTATATTTTCGTAGAAGGATAAATTACATCGTGTGGGCAAAACTAGACGAAACAAAAAACAACAGAATCGTAATTATCATTATACATATTGTTATAATATTACATTTAGCATCCCGTTATTTCCATTTTAACTTGTTACTCCCACACACAATCCATGTAGACACATACTTGAAAGTGTCCTTTAGCAGATCCGATTTCTCTTTGTGTACTATGTACACAAAAGACGACAATAGTATGTTACCTATAATGTTCTACCACAAGTGAGAATCAAAAATTCAGTCATTATAGTATTCCTTTAAATCATTTTAGTTTTCGAGTGTGACTCTAACCTGGCTTCATCTATCACACAAACTGAAACTGTACATTGACCTCTCTCTACATTTAAAATTCACATTCTGAGGAGTGACATATTTATTGTAAATTGCGAATGCGACACAAGAGTAGTATATAGCTGAGGGCTGGGATTTTTTGTTTCAAAAAAACAAAAGAGTCATAATTAAGATTTAAGATTATCATCTTTCATTCACCTTCTTTCTACACAATCCTACAATTATAATGTAGTAGTAGTAGTATCATACGAAATCGTAATAATAAAAAAAATTCTTAAAAAACAAGAAAAAATAAAACAATTAAAGTATAATAATCCTTAATTTAATTAATAGTAAATTTAAAGGCTTATGATTTTAAGATCTTGAGAGAACTCAACTCTATATCCAAACCTGCTGATTTTTTTTTGTTGCCATAATTAGTTAGTAAATTCAGTTCTTAATCTCTATCTCATCGGATTGGTTCGACATAATCATTATTTTATACAATTAAAAAAGATTAATACCACTAAATACAGTAGACGAGGAGTACTAGAGTAGTAGTAGAGTACATAAGATAAACGGCAGTTTCTCTCTCTTTCTTCATAAACGTGTCGTCTTAAAATCAACGAAAAGTATCCTTATTACAAGTACTTACTTACTCGTACACGTGGAATAAAGTCTCACGTACTCACATTCGTGAATAAGTAAATAAATAAATAAACCCTATCTCCTTATGTTCTTCAAATTGATTATTCACATAATTGTTCTCTATTATACTTATAAATCTTTTTGTTTACCTAGAAATAAATGCAACATAGGGGAACACGAACGAGACAAACATATGAGATGTCTTCATACAAAAAATTAGGACTGTAATTTAGGAGGTGACACTTTCATGAAAAAAACAAAAACGTGTCTCACTCCAAAAAAAACGAGAACCTCCATGGGTCTTCGCTAGAAAATAATATTATCATTAAGAATTATAATCTACATTCTACGTTGCGTATCGCTTCGTCCACAAACGGGCAACCCTATCATGTTCTTCACGATTCTGCAGATACTGAGTTGCAATGGAGCCGACCAAAGGATCCGCTAAAAAAATCAAGCAAGATTTATTAAATTAAATACAAATTAAGTATATTGTTGGCATTGGGTATGTCACATAACATTTTTGTTTTTAAAATTATAATTATGTACCAGGATTGCAGTCAGTCAGCAATGAGCATATAGATAGGAGAACTTTGGAGATGGTCAATGCAGGAGACCAATTGTCTTTCAGAATGTCGAGACAGATCACCCCTTGACTATTAATGTTGCAATGGTAGATACGGGTACGAAATGTCACCTAAAAGTTGACAATTTTAGAAATTAAAAATCAGATTCACACAAAGTACATCATATTGTAGTTTCAAAGATATGTCTTTGTTATGAACCCACACATGTACATTGTACATTGAAGAATATTGTTACAGAATCAATAAAATTTGTATCACAATGTAATATATTGTCAACTGCTAAAATTTCTAATTACTTAATCATCACATTTAATACTAAAACTTGTTGTTGTGAATACCTTAGGGGGTTTGAACGGATATTCGGGAGAGAAGTGAATGTCAAGGAAAAAAACACCTCCTTCATAGACAGATCCAGGGGGGCCTAAAATTGTTGAAACCCACTCGTACAAATTATCTCCTTTAGGACCCGCACTGCAATTTGGGGGTGGATCCAAAGTAATTTCTGCCAATTCTTTCTGAATTCTGTTCAACAAATAAAAAAGACACAAGAATGAAACACAATGAGTATCGAACAACACAGTAAATAATACATTGTTACAGAGGATAATTGATAACTTTTTTTACGTGATCCAACATGTCGCATTTTAGTAAATGACCATAAATAAAAAGACTAACCGCTTGGCAGAAGTTGACAGAGCTTTGCTCATTTTTGGATTATTGGGTTTGGGTTCTCTCGGCATGTCTGATGATGATTGCCTGGGTGATTCTGTGTTACGTCTTCCATTGCTGTTGTTACTACCACCACTACCACTGGAACTACCCGAACTTGGGCCAGCGCTGGACATGATCTTGTCGGTCTCGGGTGAACTTTACACACTAATTTTACACTGCAATTAAAACTTCTGAATTAAAGCCGATATACTTATGATTTGGGCTGTTTTTTCAAAAAGTCCGGGAATTTTGAAAATTTATGCAAATCTCAGACAAGACGAGATTTTTTCTTCTTTCTTTCCTCAAACTTTTCATTCTACAGCTCCCATATTTTGACTAGAAAATATTTTCATCTTTCAAGATTAAAGCTTGTTAAAAATGTATAAACTAACTTGTATAATGTTACAATTAAGGGGTTTTGTTCGTAGGAGAAAGTGCATTACTAAGGGAAAGCTAAGGCCATAGACTTATCTGTGATGCAATCAATAAAGGTACAAATTAATACCAAAATAAGTACAGTCAAGAAAAATGTCATAGGTCAAAAATTATTTGCTCAAAATGTCAATCTTTATCTTTAAGTACTTACTTTTAGTAGAGACACAATGACAATAAAATCTTAGAGATGAAAGTTGCTCATTGCCCCTTACAAATCCTCATGTGTACCCTTGTGTTATGTACATACTTATAAAGTATCTATTACATTAAGCTTTCAACGAGTACTTACACTTGCATTAATTAAAAGAATGTTCACGATTAAATCATTTTGTTCTATACGAAACTTGATTTTTTTATACCAAGAAAAGTATCACCGTTTAAAAAAAACATCTTATGGGCCTCCTGAGAACGCCCTAAGAAAAGAAAAAAAACCCGAAGACTTTCAAAGCTCAAAGTACAAGTTGAATGGATTGAAAAAATAGAGATTAAAATATCAAAAAGCTCTTTGTCCCTGAAAATACCAGTTACGCAAAAATTTGTGACCATAAATAAATGAAATTAATAAAAAAAAAAACATCTGAAGAGTAATTCTTAAAAATATTACAAAGATTTTACGTCTCGAGCTCAGTTCTGAAACTGAAACAATAGACTAAGGAACAGTATCTCAATCATTAGAAAAGGAAAGAATCAAGGGCAAAATATTGAAAAGAAGTCAATGCAATTAAACAATTCTTCCATTGACATTCCATAAAGTTGTTAACGCATTTGTAGCTACAGATATTGCAGCCTATTATCGATCTGTATAAGAATATCCAGAGTATCATGTTTAAAAGTAATGAATTAGTATCGTCTTTCATACAACTCAAAATTACTAAATGTCAAAAGTTCTGGCAGTAAAAATCAGACGATGATTATACACTTTTTTATACATGATGTAAGTTAACATTAGAATTAACAATGTTATTGCGAAATTGGTAATAAGCAATGTAACTGTACATATATGAGAGTGTTCAATTTTTATTGCAATTTATATTGCAAGCATATTAGCATAGTAGTAGGCTTGCTACCTTGCTTCCCCTCCCCCTCCATGAATTTCCTGTTCCCACAAAAATGGCTATGCACTAATTGAATGTTTTTACACATGAAAAGCTAATGAATTAAAAAATAAAGGTGTGATGAATCGTTTTATAATGGGAAACAATGGAGGAGACTGGAAATGATAAAAGTTTTGACTTTTGAGAGAATCAATGCACTATTCCTCATCATTATTGTGCATTGAGTACAGAGAGAGAGTCCACACTGATTGCGATTACTAATAGAACAGATTATTTGTTTTGAGATATGAGAGACTGTGACGTCAATAAAGAGGGAGAGAGATTTCTACACGTCGGGGGTATATTCAATTTAACTGTGAATATTGCAAAGCTAGTTATTGGTGTTAGTTGGAAAATTGCTACCAAACCAAACATTTTCATTTGTCCTCTGTTCACAAACCACAAAGAGGAACAACAGCAACAAGCCGTCAAATAACAACAATTTATTCTTCCAGTTGACATTCAATTTTCTTGACTATTTCAAAAACATTTTCCATAATAGCAATAATATTTTTTAGAACTTTTTTGTCATTTTGACATTTCTCAGTGTATAAAATTATCAACAGTAATTAATTAGTGGAAATAATGGAAGCTCATAAAGTTCAACCTATGGGTGTATCCGATCAACCTCCACCACCATATTACCCCGCAGCCACTTCGGCTCCTCCACCTGGATGGCAGCCACCACAAGGTTATCCAGGTCAGTTAGGTCACTGGAACTTTGTTTTTGACGTGCCGGGTAACATGGTACCCGATTTTAAAGAAAATGTTGACCTAACATAATTTTTTGTAGCTCAACCAGCACAACCAGGTCAAGTTTATATTCACCAACAACCCGTCATTGTCCAACCTGTTCTAACTCCTGGGACTCAAGTGGTCCTCATTGGCAACTGTCCACATTGTCGTGTAAGGACTCATTTTTTTAATATTATTAATTTATTATCGAAATAAAAATCATTAGTCATTTTATCCTAAGCTTAAAATTAGAATATAAAATTAATTATGTGCTCAATATTCCAACTCTGAAGTAGTCACGTATTGAGATGAAGCTCAGATATTTTGATGAGTCTACGCTTATAGATAACTTTTTGCTATTTCATTAGAAGACTGAATGGTAACATTTGATTACACATGTCCAAAATCAATTTTTTCACACTAAAGTTTATCTGTAATGTCAACTAGGTACATACAAACTTTTATTTTTCAAAAAACTCCAATCCCATTGAAAAGACATTCTCACAATTTAAATTGAGTTGGTCTGGTTTTTTTTTTTTGCAAGGTTACATTTTTGTTACAATCGAATATATCGATGGAGGATTTTGTAATCTATTGAAAGTTTTTTATTATTAAAGAGAAAATAACAATAATGAAGTTTTACACGTTTTGACAATGTAAAATTTATTGGATGACGTCATCATGATTCACAGTCTATTAGTCATTCAATAAATTTTTTGCAGTGTCAAATTAAATAGTATGTACATACTTAACATATGTAATGTGTATCTCCTATGTTTAATGTGTTGTCAATTTTATATTACAAATTACAGGCTGGGGTTTTAGAAGATAGCTTTGGAATTTGTGCTATAGTTTTGGCCATTTGTTTCTTTCCTATCGGTGAGCACATTAACATGACTACCATAAATTAGTTTCAAATTTTATTTGATTGAAAACATGATGCACTAATATAAAATTATTATTTAAAATATTTAATATTAGGCGTCCTTTGCTGCCTTGCAATGGTGAGTCTCAATCTTTTTTACATGAGTACTTTAAATTGAGAAAAAATATTTTTTTTTAAATAAAATTTTCAGAGAGAGAAAAGATGTACAAACTGTGGAAGGTCTTTTTAATTGAAACAAAATGATTCTTGTTATTTCAAAAGAGGGAATGAGGGGACTTCTTATTGTGATTGAGCGACTATGAATTTAATGCACAATTTTATTTACATTATTATTTTTTTGGTCTATGAACCAGAGTTCAAAACATGTGCAAAACTCTCCGAGTTTTGACAACAAGATTTGTATTTCATCAATTTTCCTATCAATTTCACTTTTTATCCTTATCATTTCAAGGAAAGTACTTAATCGCCTGATTATATTTACACTGGTGATAAAAAATGATGACTACACTGTACTTAACTAAATACACTGTTTTTTATTGTAATTTGTATTAATGCTACAAATTGTAATTTCAAGAGAACTTTATGCATTACATGTTTGTTACAAAAATGATTAATTTTTTTTGTTGTTCTTCTTTATTTAAATTATTTATCAGTATTCTGAATTCAACGCAGTTTGATCAACTTTGTACATGTATTATGAATGAAAACTTGGCAATTAATTTAATTTAGGAGAGTAAATAAAAATGGTTAAATTGTTGATGAATAATTAATTTCTTTTCATATGAAGTATTCATACAATTTTAATTTTGTTTCAACAGTAATTTTTATACAAGTCATAATTTTAAAATTGAAAAAATGAACTGATTTGATATCACTTTTACATGGATTGATTGTAAAATATTCATTTTCTTGCCATTTAATTCTCTTGAATCTTTCCTATTTAAATATTATTTAAATTACACGGCGTTTATAGCTTACTGCTCAATTGTACTATTTTAAATATTATAATAATAAAAGTACACATTTAAAAATTAAAAATATTCAATAAAATATATGTATAGTATACTTACATAAATAGGTAGTTAATACTGTGTTTAATCTAATTGAGTGATAAAATTAAGTCACAATGGAAAACAGTCAAATATAATTTTTAAAAAAAATAAATTCCAAAGAGATTTTAATAATTTCTATAATCACTGATTAATTAATCAGTAAAATAAGGTCATTTTTATTCATCTGTAAAGACAGTCTCTTCAATTCCCATAATTTTGGCTAGCTTGACCAACTCATTTTCAAATTCATGTTTTAAATTATTCACGTCTTTGGTCCCCTTCAAACAAACTTCATCCCCAATTATGGTCATTCTTAGTTTATCAGCATAACTGAATAGGGCCATTCCGATTCCTGCAATATATATATATTTTTTATAAAATTTAAATTAATTTATTTATATACATTTAAATGTATTTATTTTACCAATAGTATTTTTAACAGGGACCCAAGCTCCAACATCCACAAGATCATGACCACCAAACAGAGTAACAAATTCAGCTGGCCCAGGGATATTACTCAAAGTAATGGTGGCATGAGCAAAATGAGCCAAAATTTTAATTAAAAAAAGTGGCATAATTCCTAAAATATTCATAATATAAAAATTGGCAAGAATATCAGAAGACCTCGCCAATTTTTTTCCAGCCTTAAAAATGGCATCCAATCTCTCCAAAATATTGTCAATTCCAATTTGAACGGGGAATAAAACAATTGAGAATCGATTCCTTGGTTTTCTATCAGGAAACGGAAGAATAGCAATGGGTGGAGCAGCATGAATAAAATTTGGGATTTTATTATTTTTTGATATAAAAAGTTGTCGCAAAGATCCTCCAATGCATGTCATGAGTACAGCAAAAACTGAGGAATTTGTTTTATTTTTAATTGTCTTCAATATGTCCAGTTTGATGGGTCTTGTCCAGGAAAATGTTTTCTTTCCAGTCAGAATTGAACCGTGAATACAATTTCTTTCAACTAAACTAATATTTTTGAGGGTCACTAAAGGGATCATGACAAGGGACATGATGGTGGCCATATATTTTTGCCATTTTGTGACCTTAAGGGGTTCAATGGGATCCACTGAAAATTTAAATGGTTTGTCTGCAATCCCCGTGTGAAGTACATTTCCAGTTGAGACGCCTAAATTTAAAAATATTAATATTAATATTATTAATAAATATTAATTAATTAATGTAATTTGTAAAATAAATTACCATCCATAATGGCATGATGAATTCGAAGAATGAGTGCGTAGTGTTCCTCAGTGGAATTTTCATGTTGAAAATGTGGAATGACAAGAATTTCCCAAGGAGACAAATCACAATTAGAGAATGGAGTGTCATGAATTCGTTGCAATTCATTAAAAATGTCTTGTACATTAAGTACACGATTTAATTGAGGATTGGTTTTACTCAACAGTTTAACATAATGACTAGAATTAAAATAATTGAGTCTTTTCCAACAAACAAAACCAAAATAAGTTCTCAAAGTGTAGCGTAGTCGATCAAAAATGAGATTTTGATTAGTTTTTAAATTAACTAAATATTCAATTCTATTTTTAATTGTATTAAAATCACATTTCCCTTTAACAATGTAAAGTCCTGTACATGTTGAGGGGGAGGCGTATTTTTCGTAGGCCCATGTGGCGTCCATGGGATGAGCAAGAAAAATTCTAGTGCCGTAGCTAAATTTTAAATATATGGCTACACTCAGACGTGCAATTAAAATTAGTGAGAATGTCAACATAATTAAGGGAGAAAGAATTAAAACTAATCTCCAACTTGCTCCTATCTCAATTATTGTTTTGAGTAATTTTGATTTGAGAATTAAATAATTTAGAATCCATAGGAAGGTTAGGAATAACAAGAAGTTTGTACTGTTCATCACAAAATTTGTGTAGATTTCTACGCCAAAAGTCCAATTAGAGGAGTTAACTGTTGTTAAATTATTTTCTATTTTTTCTCTTCTCCCATAGTTGTCGTAGGTCAGGTCACTATTGATATCACTTGACGTGTCATTCCTTTCGGGAATATCTGTCACGTTTTTGATGGACAGATTTTCTTCATTTCGGATCGAGTCGAATGGCACTGGAAAGAAAATGTCGGCGATGTGGATGACATTTCGGAATAAATCGGTGGCTGTTGAAATTAATTGACGCTCCAACATTCCCACATTTTCCAACATTGTTGACTCGAGAGAAGTTTTCTTGGTCATTTTAAATTTAAAATTATTTATTTAAATTCGTGGCACTTTATAAAATCATTTTTAAAAAATGGAATATGTCCACAACACTGTAAACTTGATGGGAATTAGATGGGTTGATTAAGTTTAACTGAGGAAAGTAGTGTCGGTTTGTAAAATGTAGAATAGTGGAGAGTAGTCAACAGTAGAACATCCTCTCGTGACTTTTGTGGTTGTGGAGTTTGAAGGTTTTCTTGGGTTCAATAGCCAAACAGACATAACATTTTTTGTACACTTTGTGTAATGCTCTACAGAATTCCTCTTCTGTTACTTGAGGCGGTCATCATTTTATCCTACACTTTGCTCTGTTAGGTACTCATTATGTGTACAGGTAGAACTGGTGGATTGTACTGTGGAAATGGTAGCACGTAAACACAAATTTATATCATTTAAAGTGGAGAATCCTCACTTGTTTTTCAGTTTTCCTTGTACCATGCAAATGCAATCAAGGTATAAATGGTTTCATTATTTATGGAGGATTCTTTTGTAAATTTTAATTTCTTCAAGGTGTCCTTCTTGAGGAAATCCACTACAAAATTTTTCTTCAAAGATCATTTCTTGCACTTATAACACTCGAATTGTAAATTGGAAATATAAAATTTCAGTTATATTTCAAAACAATTAAAACATTGTAGAGTATCTGAAAATAAATAAATAAAATTGATCAATTTTATAGAAAAATGACTTGGAGTGTACTGAAACTATTTTGCACATGCAATTTCTATAAAACTTTGACTATGAATGCGAATAAAATTTTGCAAACTTCATCTTCACACTGAAAGGACTAAATTGAGGATTTAGACCTCATGATGTAAGCGTAAGCCACTTGCAAAATTGTGAATGAATAAAGTAAACATGGCTGGACCTTGAGTGTAATTTTAAAAAAAGTTAATTTAAAACTTGACAATACACCCCTCACTTTATAATTATGTAGCCACTAATTCTTAAATTGTAATTGTAAAGTCTTTATTTAATTCTCATGACAGTTGTTAATTTTGCTCTATTATTCGTGCCAAAACAGACACAGAGACTCTTTTTGTACGACTGACCCAATCCCTCAGGTTTTCAGCAAGGAGAGGAGCCTCTCGAATGAAAAAGATGGTCATTCATTTTTCCTTCAGTGCATTCATGTCATGATTAATATGAAGTAATATTTAACTATAGTTAAACCTTATAAAGGTACAAAAAATAATTACGACATAAATAACATCTCACTTGAAGAAAATTGTTTACTTTTACATTTTCTTTCGTTGAATCTCATCTCCTTCATCTCCTTGCATATTTTTGTGAATGCACACACAGTTCAATACACTTATGTACAAAAATGTACAGAAATTGCATTGGACACTTAAATTTAGACAAAGTGTGAGAGCATGTGTTTGATGTGTGACTGTCTCCAAGATCATTATAACTTGAGACACAACAATACAATGCAAATAAGTGAATTCTTTGTCATTGACAAAAATTGTAGTCTTTTTGTGATTCTCTCCTCTTCCCCTTTGAATGCCTTTTGACAAATTGTCATTTTCATGTTATCAGTGACACAAGGCAAATCTCAAGGCGAGATTGTGAAATTTTTAATCACCGAAATTCACAAAAATAATTCTATTTACTTGCCCTACATTTCTGTACAAAGTACATATTTAATCTTCAAGAAAATATTCAAAGAAAAATTATGATAAAATTCATAGTGAAATATTTATATCCAAAATTTTCCAGGACTTACTGTACAAAATGAGTCATTTTGTAAAATTGTAATACAATTTGTCATTTGAAACAAAAATAGTCAAAGGACAAAAGGGACTTGTTTACTTACTCTACATATTTGTTATTGTTGTTATTTTTGGGTTAAATTTTACTTTTCACCCTTTTCAAGGTTGACTAAGGGGTATAGGAAGAAACTAAATATAGAAAAATTTAAAAGGCTTCCGTGTTCAACAACAAGCACATGATGAACTTGAATGGCCTCAGTGGCCTCTCTCCCTGTAACTAGTTTGTATGTAAGTACATTTATGTAGTATTATGTACTTAAAGTATGTACCCTACAAATAGATGAGTTCAGAACCTAAACAACAAGAAGTTGTGCATCTCATGATATCCGTAGACTCAAAAACAAAAAAATGGTCAACAATCTTGACCTCGTCCATCACCATCAAGGCACGTGAAGTTAGTCCAATAAAAAATGGAGAAATATTTTTTTGTATAATTAATTTTACAAAAAAAGAGATTTAAATATAGTGTCATTTAAAATATCCAACAAGCCAAACAATCTATTTACTGTACAAGTGACTAGCACGTGCATACAATTTAACTAATGAACCTGTTGTCTATTTAATTTCCATAAATTTAAGTTCCAATTGTTAGAGTAAAAATTTGGAATGGATTGGGTTGGTCACTTTTTACAATTTTTTTGACTATGTTGAACAATAGTGAAGATTCATAAAAACTTGATATGTATGTACAAGCATAATGCAAGTACTTTTTTGTGATGTTTACCAAGATTTGACCTTCTAAATGTTATGTAACTAATTAGCGCCGCCAATTAATTTAACCTCTATCACTGGACAAGTACTGTAGATATTTCGTTGCAACTAACTGCCATAATTATTTTATGTCGGTTATTAAGTTAATGATGAAAAACAAATGGAGAAATTAACGTACACAAATTATTATCTCCACACAGGATCACAAAGGATAAAGGATACACGTGGTTGGGCTCAAAACATATTTGGCCTTGTTCACTTCCTACTCTGGCTTCTCTCCTCACATTTAATTAAAGAAACAAAAACTTTGAAAATTAGGGATAAATAATTGTTGAAGATGGTCAAGAAAGGAAATAAAAATAAGAATTTTTATTCTTTAGTGAAAAAGAATGTTGTTATGTTGAGGACTCGAGCTCAAAACACTGACTAAATGAAATGGTCAGAACCGGGGGGCTGTGAAGACGTGAATGTCCACAAGGATTGGGTTAGAGGGTCCAAACTTGTGATGGTAGACTGGCTTTGCATAATGAAATGAATTGTTATTTTGTTATGTTCATATATCCATCCCATATTCTGGATTTTTGCTGTAATGCCTCCAGGCACCTTTTTTTCAACAAGAATCTTATAGAGTTAAGATTGTAGAGGATCAAGGTTGAGAAAAAGAGTTAACAAGTGAGATAAACACTTGCCTTATATCCATGTGAAGCGACTAGTTCACCTTTAGAAAAATACTCCTCTTTAATAAGTTTCATTTTTTAGTAGTGCCTTACATAATGAGGATCTGGACTCTCTTGTGCACAACATCCTTCCCTAATTATTGAACTTGAAAAATATTCACGGAAATCCTTTTTTGCATGCAATTTCTTCCTTTATTTTTTTACTTGCCTATTTAATTTGACTAGGATAACATCGTCATTTTTAAAAACAATTTAATTATAAAAGTGTTGAGGTAGGTAGTCTGGAGTCTGTCCATGCAATAATTCATGAATATTAATGACTAATAAATTTTCGGCACCGGGTCTTATTTTTCAAATGAAAAACTTGATTCAGACTTGTACTAGTAAACAAAAACTAGACTTTTAAATGGGAGGGATGCTTTTTGCACAAAAAATTTGGTATATTCTCAAGGACTCACCCGTGCTATCCATCTTATAATTTAAATTGATTAAAAAGCAACTAACTTGATTTTCTGTATTATTAGCTTTGCTGTAGCTGATGGCAAGTTGTGGACAACAACTCATTACTTTCATTCAAGCCAAAGTTATGATTTAATTTAGCTCATGACAGTAAAGATGAGACATTTAAATTTATTTCTAATAATAAATCCCAACGGTTGTACCCAGTAAAAAATGATTAACTTGTGACCTTTGTGTGTAAGCAAATGGAGATTGCATGAGAATTCTCAAATTTTCCCAAATGTTGTATGACACCGAATCCTGCATGTATTATTTATGTATCAGCTTGTAAAAACAAAATTTTAACAATTTTTCTGGGCCAACGAGGACATTATGTTGCATTAAAGACTTGAGACTAAACTAATAAGACACATTGTGGTTTCCAAAGGGGGAGGGGAGGAGTATAATAATAATAATATGCAAGTTTTGTTTTCTCCACAGTCAAATATTTTTAGTTTTTATGAATAGTAGGACGTGGGATTGGTTATACGTTTTCGTATCAACCTAAAAGTGTCGAATCTTTTGAGCTAACAAAAACATGTCAATGTCCAAACATTGTATACAGTACAAGTTTTTTTTGATTGATTGATGTTTATTTACTTAACTAATGGAAGCCACACACAAGTCTCATTTTCATCTTTTCTTCTCCCTCTCCCCACTCCTCTCTCTCTCTCTCTTGTTTAGTCCCGCAGTCATCTATCCATATTAGTAACGATGTAGTCCAATGTGACTTTGACTTTGTTTCAATTACACAAAATCTCCAAAACATTTACATTTACTCAAAAATTTACTCGAGGATAAACTTTTTTTTGAGCTACATTACCATTTCTTTTATGTTTTGTGTGTGTGTGGGTTTTGAAAATATTTTTAAAATGTTCAACGTGACAAGTTTTGTATACACATTAAAATTTTATTATCTCCGCTACTCGATTATACGCTCACTTTTTAGTCATTTCGATTATTATTAATTATTATACAAAATAATTGTTTTATATTAGACAGGTATGATAATACTTACGAGAGAAAGTACAAGGATGAAGACTTTGGCTAATAATTTATGATTATTTCACTCGTGCATACGTAAAAATAAAACTGACCTTGTTCCTTCAATATGCCAAAGATAAAATGAGACAATAATTTATTAGCGACTTTTTGCTGTATCGAAACCTCGAGTTTGGATAAATAAGTTTGGATAAAAGTGAAATTTTTTTCTATCCAA